>JAKTRY010000115.1:0-49158 GCA_030579935.1 Ambrosiozyma cicatricosa | reverse complement strand
CCAAGAACCAACGAAGAGTTTGTTTTGTTTATACTCTGAATATAGTTAGTTATTCCGTTCGTTTTACGATAACAGCATCAACACAGTTAATATTTGCTAGTCTCCTAGTTAGCTAGTTTTGTGGAACTGATAAATCGATCCAACGCTTCAAGTTAAGGAGGAACTACCCAGTGAATCCTTACCGGTGCAGAAATTCCGAGATAGTTTAGTGGCTAGAATTCTCGCTTGTCACGCGGGAGACCCGGGTTCAATTCCCGGTCTCGGAGTGTTCCTTGAACCTTTTTTGTTTGTTTCTGTTCTTTTGAAACTGATTTGATTGTATTTCTTTTCTTTAGAATCTTTTTCTTGAGACATTTAAATATTATCAAATTTGTGTTTTCGTACTATCCTTGCTCTCAGTTATAAGCCGGGGGAAAACAATTGCTGCTTAGTTCCAATTCCAAGCACTCACGAGTCACATAATGTCTTGCTCGGCCCTTAGAAATCGAATTTCTTTCAGCTAGTTGACAAACGTATGCATCATCTTTGTGAAATCAATATATTTATTTTCTTGTAAAATGTACTACAATATTGATTATATAGCACTGATTCCATGATAGTAACGTGAATACATACTCTCTGTTGTATTTGATCTTTCTAACATATGCGATTGCAGGTTTACACGAGTACATACCTACATTAACTACCACGGAGAACTCGAGTCCAGACCACTGCTAGTAAGTCACAAGGTAGCTATTGGACAGTGGCCACAGCTAGGCGAATTTTAAGGCAGCTAGAACATGCTGCAGTCGATGAAAACCAGCTACTACTAACTAGCTTTTTTGATTGCCAGTGTAAGTGAAGAATAAGATTGAGCGTTTACGTCATTGTCATATGATTGTTGAAAGTTGAAGGATTGAAGTTGTATATATATATTTATATATATTTGACATCCTTTTGATATTAAGGTTTTATTTACGGAGCATCTGATATTATGTATCCCTAAGTCAGAATCGAATGAGGGGGAAAAAGGGGTGAAAAGCAAGGTGAAGAGTCAAGCGTCAAGAGACCTGAAAAATGGGTGTGAAATTTTTGAGAGAAGCGCAAACAGTTTCCTTAACAGGAACGTTCAACGACGAAGCTCGAAGCTCGAAGCTCGAAGTCCGGCTGTGCAGCTACAGCTACAGGGTGAGTTCTACCAGTAACATGCACGCGGTCCATATTCACATATTCAACGCCCAATTTCGCACAAATTTTTTGTGAGTAAGTTGTGAGTGTGAGACCCGAAGACTCAGGAGTGAGAGAGTGAGAAAATGGTGAGAGAGTGAGAGTACGTCAGTTGTTCTGATGAGTGAGAGTGAGTGAGACTCAGCTCAATTGCTGTTCCTAGTAAAGTGCTCTGAGCCGATGGAGTGTGTCCTGTTCGGCTCACTGTTCACTGTTCACTGTCAAATTGCAACACTTCCAGACAGTTGTTTGTTCTGTTGCTCCTTTTACCTGTTGCCACCTAATTATCAAGACCAGGGACCCTGCTGTTGCCTCCAAAAACACATAAAACTGTGCCTACCCTCTTAGTACCTTACATCCTGAACTTGGCAACTAACAACTTACAAGTTGCCCTTCCTTTTGAGCTCAGCACTTCCATCTAATCACAAACCACCACAATCATTACAATCATTACGTTTAATCAATAACATCTGACATGCCTCTTTTTAGGAAAGACCATCACGGCTCCAAAAAACCTCCTCCCGACGCTATTTCTACAAAACCAGCAAAATCAAGACCCCAATCTCCAATCCAATCTCAAAAGGATGATTCTGATTCCTCTTTGTACAAAACCATGTCAGATACATCGACTTCAGATACTTCAATTCATAATTCAAGAAGTAGATCCTCTTCAATGTCTCAAAAATTCAAGAGCTTGTTCAATCCTCATGCCGCTTCTTCAGCAAGTTTACATCAAGATGCAGTTGATTTGTCTTCTTCACCTTCATCCCCTAACTCTACAACAGCTACAGGAAGAACACCAGTTCGTCAATCTCTGGATTTGAAGAATGGTCATACTCAAAAATACCCTGTTCCAAATCGTCAACCTTCGGTTAGAAAGACATCCGCCGCTGACAAGAATAAGGACAAGGACAAGACGCTAGTTGGTTTTGGCACTCACGCAAAACAACAGCAGCAACAATCGCAGCAAACATCGGTTACTTTACGTCCACCTCCATCTTCTCCAGTTATCAGTGTTGATCAAGCTCCTTTAATCGGATCTTCTTTAGGTACTAGTTCAGGTTCCGCTTCCGCTTCCTCTAATAGTATTCCTCCTTTGAACGGCACTCAAAGCAAACCTCCATCCCCAGCCACACATACAACTGAGATGAATGATGCCCTTAACAAGTTGAAATTCATGCCACCTGTTATTGAGAATGATTTAGATGAAGTCTTGGAAGGAGGTGATATTTTATTACTGAATCCGACTCCCGAAAGTAGAAGAGCATCATTGCATTTACCACATTTACATCAACATCAACAACAACAACAACAATCCCATCCTCGCTCTACAAGTAGTTCTACCACTCTGAATCATAATGGTGGATCTTCAGAGACTACAAGAAAGAGTAGTAGTGCCATAGCGCTGAGAAAGACAAGTTCTGCCGCTTCAAATAGTTCTAGAGGTCGTGCTGAAGAATCCCCTGCATTTTCTAATTCTTCTCAAAGATCCATATCGGCAAGTTCCAGCAACAACAGTAACACCAATAGACCAAGAGCATCTACTGTGTCGGTCTCAAATTCCAAAGTTCCAATACAGGGAGTCAAACACTCCAGTACCATTAATAATTCCATTTTAGCAAGTGAACATAAGGACCATGTTGTGAAATTGAAGAACGGTAGAGTTAAACTGTTCGATAACGGACAGCATCATGAACATGATTATGCCAAGTTTAAGACACAACCGGCAAAACTTAACAAAGTCAGTTGGTTCGGGTGGGGTAAGAAGAAAGAAATCGAGGATGAATCAGTTGCCAGTGTTTCCAAATCCATTTCACTTTTACCGGATGCATATAGTATGAAATTGATGGAGCTGAAAAGTGACCCCTCGAACTATATTTTGAACTACGATGATTCCGACGAGGATGATGATGACGATGAAGATGATGATGACAGTAGTTTGGATGATGACGATAGCACAGATCAAGATTTCGATGATGAAGCTGAAGACGATATCATTGAGCCAATTATCGGTAATGACCAATTGAAGTTGATCAATGTTATGAAGGAAAGTATCAAGCATCCGGAACGTTTCAGAGAGAAAATCCTGCATGATGCCACTGAAAAAATGCCTCTGTGTGAGAAATATGGCGCCATTGAAGGAGTCATCGGTAGAGGTTCATATGGTGTTGTTAGTATCACTGGAAAATGCTATCCTAAGGATAAGAAGAAGAAGAGCTTTTTTGCGGTTAAACAGTTGAAGAAAAGACCGGGTGAATCTTTAAATCATTTTAGTAATCGTGTCACCAGTGAATTCATGATTTCTTCATCTTTAACTCATCAGGCTGTCATTAATGTCTACGATTTGATGGTTGATCCTGTGACATTCACTTATTCTCAAGTTATGGAGTTTATCCCATGTGGTGATTTGTTCACTTTGATTCAATCCACGGGTGGTTTAGAAGTTGTTGAATGTGATTGTTTCTTCAAACAAATCTTAAATGCCATCTCTTATCTGCACTCAGTTGGTGTGTCTCACAATGACTTGAAAGTTGAAAACTTGTTATTAACGAAGAAAGGTCAATTGAAAATCACCGATTTCGGTACTTCAGCAGTGTTCAAAACCGCCTGGGAGGATAAAGTTCAACTATCCAAAGGTGCATGTGGTTCCGAACGTTATGTTTCCCCTGAACAGTTTTACTCCGATAAGCCATATGATCCAAGATTAGCCGATGTGTGGTCATTGGGTATCATTTACTTGGTTATGCTCAACGGTAGCTATGTTTGGGAAGTTGCCAAGACGATAGACGATTCATATCAACATTTCTTAGACACTAGAGCAAAATATGACTACACTAAGCATTCCTCAAATAACCACAAAGAATATAGACGTATCAAGAGAGGTGCATTCAACCAAATTGAATCCATCACCGGTGGTGAAGCTCAATCATCTAGACGTTATGTGTTGTACAATATGTTGAACCCTGATCCTCAATTTAGAATGAGAACTTATCAAATGTGGCAATCCGAGTGGGTTAAATCAATCACGGTATGTGAGGCAGGTAGAGGGCTGCTATCATCTGAAGATTACATTCAAATGGCAATTAACGCACATTGTACAACGACTCCATCGGTGGCATCAACTACATCATCTTCAACAGCGGTCAATTCAACACACCAACTCAGTGTCCCTCATGGCAAATCCAACGCTAGTGGAACCGGCTTAACTGCTGTGGTTTCACCATCTTCTCAGACTTCAATTTCTTCATCACACGGATTGCGTAATGGAAGTCCAGGTTCATCCGCGGGCCGTACTTATTACAATGCCAATTCGAACCAACTTTTGAATTCAAATAATGAGTCTACGTTAGTTGACAAGTACACTAAACGGAATGGAAGTGATCAATCTGTTCATTCCGCTGAAAAGGTTAACACTGCTGCTGCTTCTTCAAGTTCTATTACTACTCCACAAGGTCAAACTCCTAGTGGTCCACTCGGGTTAGGCTTTTTCAGAAAACGGAGTGGTAGTCCAAAGGGAAAAGAAAAGTGATCTTGATGTGATTTGATGATTTCAAGCTTTTTTCGATGCTCGTCTTTTCCTTCATTCCTTTTTTGAGTCTTTTGCATTATTTGGGTTCTCCCCCGATTTCATTTCTTGAAGTTGAAGATTGAAGCTGGTGCTAGGTGCTAGCTGGCCTAGTCGTTTGTGCGATCGTACGCTGAATTCTGATACTTTCTTGCTTTAACAGTCCAGATATTTTTCCATTCATTGCATTTGATCATTGATGCTGTTACTATTACTCCTGTTTATTGTTTTCCACCACAACTCTCATTTTCAAAAATCGCACAAAGCTCACCTTGCTTGACTCACGATTCATTATCGTCATCATCAACGCCATCGTCATCATCTATCAATCTTTTAATTTGATTCATTTCATCACCGTTTAATTTTTTTTGTGTACATATTATAAAATTCTTCTCATTTGTTTTCCCTTCATTTTATAGCCCTTTTAGGCTACACATCTTCTCATTTTTACTCATTTTTTACTTCATCATCTGTCTCAGTACGTACTTTGACATGTGCCCCCTTTTTTACTAGTAAGTTCACTCATGCATTCTCTTTATTTGATATTTTTTTTCCCAGATCGACCCCAAAAAAATTTCTTTTCAATTGTACCTATAGTAGGTCCTTCACTACTAGAACTTCTTCATTTTTTTATTTTTCCTCTCTCTCCTTACCTTGTTTCCATTCATCATTATAATTATCATTCATATCTTATTGAATTGCACATACATATACATCATATCATGCTTTCTGTTTAATTTGCCTTTACTTTGATCTCTTTCCTCAACCTTATTTGTGATAAATCATATATCATTTACGAAACCACACGTCTCTTTTTTTAATATCTTGTTTTTTTTCATTTTAATTTGCCTGATTTTATCGATCCTTTTCTGTCTCTCTTTATATCTCATGTTCCATATGGACCCACCACCATGTTTAATTTAGCTTTATTCATTTGAAATTCTACCTTCCTGTTCGTCATCTTATGGAATATAGATTGTAGTTGACGGCAAAGATCAGGCGCACACAATTCAAGATTTCAATCAAAAATCAGGCTCAGAGAATTTTAAGTCTTAAGATTCATGAAGAGCAAAACATTTTAAACGATTTACATTACATATAACTCATCACAATAAATCACGTGCGTCAACAAGTTTAGATAAGGGAAACTATATTAATAAATCGAAAGTACAGAAAAACTGAAGACAGATTACTCAAGCGGAAGCACTGAAGTATTCTGGGAAAGCATTCATGTTAGCATCCAAGCTACCCTTCTTAGACAAGAACTTAACGTAAGCACCGTCATCCTTAACTTCATTATTCTGTCTCTTAGCAACGTAATCAGCTCTGTTCAAAGGAGTGAAACCCCACTTCTTGGAGATAATGATTCTTTGTTGACCTGGGAACTTGTATCTGGATCTTCTCAAAGCTTCAATAACGACAGCTCTGTTGGATTCCTTAGTTCTGACAGAGATCAAAACTTGACCAATGTCAACTCTAGCAGCCAAACCATGTGGCTTACCCCAAGCACCTCTCATACCTTGTTGCAATCTATCGGCACCGGCACATGACAACATCTTGTTAATTCTCAAAACGTGGAAAGGATGAACTCTGATTCTCATGTGGAAGGAATCTCTACCAGATTGGGTAGTGATGTACTTGTTGGCACAAATTCTAGCAGCTTCCAAAGCTTCAGAAGACAATTGTTCCAATTCGTTGGAAACCAAGTGAACACACAATGGGAATTCATCAACGGTAGCCTTCTTCTTACCCAAGTCAAAAATTCTGACCTTGGCGTCTGGAACACCTCTGTTGTATCTAGACTTTGGGAAAGGTTTGTTCTTACAGTATCTGTAACATCTAGCTGGTCTTCTAGCCATCTTGAAATATTCTAGAGTATCAAACGGTAATGGAATAAAATGTTAGTCGTTAAATTCTTGATGAATATTTGAAAATTACAGACAATGATTGATTGAAATGTTGTGCCAAGTAGTTTTAAACAGATAGTGATTTGCAATCAAGATGGAACAAAATTGTGGCTGTGTGTTTAACAAAACAGTCGTTGTATTATCCACTGGACAGAAATATGTTGTTGACAGATAATCCACACTTACTCCTGATGATGTGTTTGAGTGGCTTTATATCTATGACCGAAATGACTTCGATAAAATATATTGAGGACAAGAAATGAAATGAGCTGATACTTGGACCGTTTTATAGGGAATGCAAAAACCAAAGGCAAAGTGTCCATGGCATGTGACCATGTGAGATCCGGATGCCATTACTAATCATCACCACACTTGCAATTTTTTTTTCAGATGACAAAGTTCGGCTGCTGTGCAAAATGCTCTAGTAACTTTCAGCTTCAAAGGTTTGAATCAAGTATAATTGCCTTCTGGGTGATTGTAGTTCATGATCATTTGAATGATGCTGTATTTGTACCAATGACTTTTCAAATGGCTTGAATTTCTTGTGGTTTTGGTTACCATGTCCAATTTTGTCACTCTCATTCGGTATTTGGTGGTTCAAGATGGCTCAGCACAGGTTTTCAATCATTATTTGGTCAGCTGCTGTTGTTTCAAGTGACTTACCTTATGTGGTTTAACTAAAAGTGCTCGTTAACTATGTATTGCATCTGATACCGTATGATTTGTATATAGATTTGACCACCTTCAAAATACTTTTACCCACTCAGGCCAGTCAGTCCCTCAGTGCCTGCAAACGCCAGGCCGGTACGCTCTTGCTGGAGCGAACTCAGAGGTGAGAGCTGCTAGGCGCACGTATCATGGAATTGGCAGACAGATTTCTTCCAAATTCTCCGAATTCAAGGGCTTATGAAGACCAGTGTGGTGTCACGTGCGAAGCGCGTGACAAGATGGATAGACATTTTGTCGGTGAATTGGGTCGTCAAACTCTCTTTCTTATATCAACTACACACTAGGTCCTACCTATGATCATGATGAAACTACAATATCCTTAAGTTTTACGCATATATGCTCCACTTTCAATTGAAGGACTATATGGATCAGTGAAAATGATCGATTTACCTATAGTTTTCTCCAGAGATATCAGTGATGCCACTCTTTATTTACTCGAATCTCATTGATAGTATCGCAATATTACTGTTCATAAAGATTTAACAAACAATTGATACACTAACAATTATTGATGACGCTTTACTCAGGACAAATGGTCTGTTTCGGACGACAATCAGCTCTTAAATCTGTAGTGATAACTAGACTGTATGAGACCGAGGACATGTAATTTGTGAGAGTGATCTCTTCAGATTGTGAAAGTGGATTTGTTAAGTGAATTGGTTTTGATAATGTATTCATAGTTTGTCTGAAAGCCATAGTAACAGTAGATGGAGTATAGTAATCAAGGATGTCTTCTTGGTGGTTATCTGAATATTGTGTGTTCTTGAGGATCTCAACCGTGATTCATGAATCAGAGTACTATCTAGGAACAGCACTTTTTGTGCGGCTCAAACTTCCAATTTTCCTCATCAACAGAACGAAACAGGAGAGATTCAAGTGTTTGTTAACAAATGAGAGGACCAATCACATAAAGTTTGGCATATATAAACCAGGATCACCTTTAATTCATCTATCATATAAAAACTATGGCAGTATGTTCAATAATACAAGCATATTTGTGTCAAAATTCCCATTGAACTCCCCACAGTGAATCCAAAGATATACTAACAAACAACCGATCAATATCATAATATCAATTTCAGTCCGAACAAAAACTACAAACCCCAGAACCACAACTACAGCAACAACAACAGTCTCCATCGATCACATCTCCGACGGGAACACCAAACTTTCCACCTACTCCACCCAACCAATCCAACATACAACAATCCCCACGTCGTCACAACAATAACAATCAAAGATCAAACAGACAAAACAACAGAAACAAAAACCAAGGAAACAACAACAATTCAAATGGTCCACGTAAGAGAAAAGCGATCTTAGATTTAACAAAATATACAAACAAAAAAATGGCTATCAGTTTAATCGGTGGTCGTGAAATCACAGGTATTTTGAAAGGTTTCGATACATTATTGAATTTGGTTTTGGATGAAACTGTGGAAGTGATTAGAGATTTAGATGGTAAGTTGCCTCCTGTGAATGAAGGTTCAGATGATACTACTACTGGAAACCAGAGAAAGTTAGGACTGGTCGTTGTTAGAGGTCCTTTATTGTTGACTATTTCTCCATGTGAGGGATACGAAATTATTGAAAATCCTTTCGTTGAGAATGTCAGTGCTGGTGGTGAAGAGGCCGTCATTTAGACAAGTTGTTGAAACAACAATTTACAGGATATCTATTCTCTTTTTTAATGAAAATTTCTTTCAATTTTGCTATTAGAGAAGGGCCAAAACCAGGAAATTATGGCTCATGAAGAATCGGTAAAATGGGTGATATATTAATCAGAAGGAATATAGTAACCATAGAAAAATAGATGAGAGATGCAAAGTAAAAAGAAAAAAAAATAATAAATGACACAAACAAATTTAAAATAAAATAAAACAAATTTTAAATGCAATATTATAAATGAACTGGGTATATGTGAACAAAGACACCTAGAAACATTTCAATAAAAAAGAAAAAAATAAAAAGTAAATAGACAAATTGCTTTCCACATCAATGCACTTATAAATCAAGCACTACTAGCTCCATTGGAAGCATACTTACCAATTTCAGCATCCACAGCAGCTGCACTGACATCAATACCGTCATTATTAGTCACACCTGCTTCCGTACCCCCAACTATAGCATCAATCAGTGGTCCACCCAGAGAACCAGACCTAGAATGACCCGAGCCTGACTTACGATGTCCTTTAGCTTTAGCCGCCTCGATTTTAGCAGCTTTTGAAACACTGCTTTTTCTGCTTGGACTTGGATGAAATCCTGAGTCTTTACTAAGATGATGACTGTGATGGTGATGGTGATGATGATGATGATGATGATGATCATGGTGGTATTCATGTGAATGGTGAAGATGATGCAGATGGTGATGTTCTTGAGAATCCTTACTGTTACGACTACCCAAGCTGTGAGACTCATGCAGACTTTCACGTGCCTCTTTTTTAATATGACTAAGATGTGAACCCAAACGTGTATGATGGGAAGAAGACTGAGATGGCATGGATTGAATGGATCTAACTCCGTTAATTTCTCTAGTTACAACCTCTTTATCTGAAGTATCAGCCTCTGGGATAGTTGTAGTCGTAGTAGTTGTAGTAGACTCGGATCCAGAGTCAGCAACAGTGGTGCTTATAGTCTTTGCACGATTTTCATCAGATGAATCAGAAGAATCACCAAATCCTCTAAACAACGTCTTCTTGAAATTCTCCAATGTGTCATTCGCAGCTTCACTAACGGTATTCAACATATTCGTAGGTCCATCATAAGTGAATGATTCAACATCGTCTAACCAAGCATAGTCTTGAGCACCATCCGAATCACCTGAGTCCTCGCCGCTGGTGTACGGTTCATCTTCATCAGTACTTGAAATACCCTTAACGGAACGTGCTTTGGATGCAGATGTCATGGATATTGATCTGGACTTAGAACCTAACCTATGTTTAGGTTTATGGTTAAAATGGAAAATCGCCTCTTCTGCCTGTTTCACGTCCTGTTCATCTTCAAATGCATCATCGTCGTCATCATCATCACCACCATCTTCATCATTGTCCAGCTGTCTTCTTTGTGCCGTCTTTGCAGATTTCGCTAGCTTGGATTCAGTTAGAGCAACTGGTGGGTAGTTCAACGTTGTAGACCCAGTTGATGAAAGAATTGTGTTTGGACCAGATGAAGCAGCCAATGGAGGGGGAACTGAAGGGTTGACTGACTTGGGCATTGGTGAGGGCACCGGACCATTAATGGAAGCAGTCAATGACTTACGTCCAGTGAGACTCCATCTTCTGGTAGGCTTGCAGGTTCCATCAGTATTAGAGTTGCTATGCTGTTCCATTGAAGATTCTTCAGACATGATTTTCGAAAACTGCTTATCCAAGTCCTGCTCATTGGTTTCAATATCTTCTCTGTTTGACTTCTTACTTGACAGACTCCATTTTCTACCAACTCTTGGAGGAACATCAACTTCAACTTTCGCAGCTGGTTTAGGAGGTTTTGCTGGTTCATGCCATTCATAATCAGCGTAGTCTTCACCTTTGAATGCCTTTTCACCGAAATGTTGCTCTACCAGATGATCAATCACGGGCCACCCATAAGCATTTGCAAATCTTCTTCTGACAACCATATTGTTGTGAGCGTCAGGCAACAAATTCACTAACACTTTACGCCATGTCATTCCCTTGTGCCACCTTCTAGCTATTCTTTCTTCCAAAATCTTATGCCTCTTACCTGGATCCAGAGAGTCTAACATCGTTGTACTTGTTCTAGGTAGTGTACGACGAGGGATCGAATCAGGCTTGTAAATCTTATCATGTAAAATAACGTTATTTCTGGAGTTTGGATCCATTAAAAACTTCATTGGTGGCGTGGGCTGTAGCAACACGTTAGTCATAGACTCTATAACGTTGGTGTGTGGAATTTTTACCAATTTTTCAGCTGTCTTGTCGAGCTTTAATTCATTTGATGAATGCTTATTCTTGAAAATACTACCAATAGTTGTAACTTTGGATTGAAGACTTGGGTCATTTTTAACTATTGAAGTGGACTGAGGTGGATCTCTCAGCTGTAAGTCGTCATTGTTGTCACTATCAGCATTGCTATCAATACTACCAGCCTCATCTGTTCTGGTCTGATACCTCACGTACTTTTTATTTTTCTTCACAGGGGTGGGTTGAAGCAATGGTACATAATAACCAAGCACATTTTGGACAGGGTAAAGCAGCTTGTTTTTAATAGTATTTGAAATATCATCCAAACCGAAATTATCATCTTCACTAGACCGAGTAGTGTTTAAAGCCTGTTGTCGATCATGTTTTTGAGAGCCTCTATCTCTATTTTCCATATTTGAAGGAATTTCAGCAACTCCGTTATTACTTGTCAACTCTGAGGGAGCAGTGATTGGCAAAGCATCTGGGTTTAAGGAATTTTGGGCTTTCAAAGCCTCATAAACTTTTCCCAAACCTTTCCAGTCCAAGAAAACCAAAGCCGATGTTCTTAATGGAACGATACCATCATTCAAAGTGTTGGCGTATAGAGTTCTTCTCTTGAATTTTTTAAGAACTCTTCGGGTGTTGTCTGAGGGAAGAAGCAATAACAATGGCTTGGAACCTTGTAAGTTCAAATCCATTCCAGTTTTACCAACAATACCAAAACTTAAAGCCATCTTAACATAAGCTGGGTTCTCATTGGAAATGCCTAGCAAAGGTGAAGCCAGATAAATTAAATTTTCAAGTTGATAACTATCGAAAAAGTTAGGATAGTTATGTTGTATGTAAGAAATGGCGAATGTTTGAGTTGGACCACCTAAAGAATGGGCAATAAATGATATTTTGGAAATGCTAAGTGTTGGAGTAACTTCGTGGATTAACCATTCGGCCACTCGTCTACCCAAATACTTGATTCCTCTTTCTGTCTTACACACGTTTCCAGCATATGCTCTCACGCAAATGTTATCACCAGTCTTTTCAGACATCTGCTCAATTTTCTCTTTCAAATAAAACATATCCGCAGTACTATTGGAATGCAAACCATGCGTTAAAACCACCAAATGGACATTATCACTTTGAAACGGAGGAGGCTTATTCCATAGATCAACAGTGGGAATAAATTGAACATCCAGCTTGCTTGAAAATTTCCCAGTGGAATCGCCAAAGTTATGTCTATGCAATTTATCTTGATCCAGACCAACCATGATCTCATAATGAACGTCGTTTGAAGTGGAAAACAAAATCTGACTTTGCACATCGACAACCCAAACATATTTTTCTTTCAAAGTATGCAAAGACAACTCGGCACAAATTGATTGACCAGCAGCTAAACTCGGATCATACTTGGGCTGGTCAGCAGTAATGAAACATGGTTTATCAGAATGATAGTCTTCAGAACAAATATCCACATACAGCACATAGGGACCAGCGATGTATGCTGCACGTAAAGGTAAGAATTCAACATTTTTGATTTTAACAAACAACGACTGGTTTAAAAAATCGAGTGATTGCTCATGATCTTCATCTTCATTATTCTGTGGAATGTAAGTGATGATGAATCTGTGTGTACCTCCAATTTTGATGGAATGATGGGAACGATAGAGATGGGAAGGGTCCTTTGGTGTCGCCATCGTGTGAGGTTCAGGGACCGTTTGAATGCTGGTGTTTGTTATAGTGGTGGAACTGATGGAAGTTGGAATTTAATCTATTCTGGGGGCTTGTTTGGGGAATTGAAGCTGTTTGCATCTGGATCCCTGTTTTTTAAAATCAATCGAGTTCAATGATTACTCTTTGTCATTTGTACAATTCTTTAGTTCGGTTCTTATCCTTACCATTGCCAACCAAGCCTTGCCAACTCTTTCCTTAAGCTCCGAGAATTGATGGCTAAATCGGCATAGCCATATTGTACTGCCACATGGAAAACTGACGTGGCACATTATACAATTAATTCTTAAAAAATAGGCGCGTCGATAGTTCATCAGAAGAATTTTTGTATCCGGTGAGCGGCTCGGCATTTTGTTTCGGTCATGTGGAAGAGTGACTCGATGTGATGAAGTTTTGAGTCTGACTCATTTTCAACCTCTCTTATATTCTAAGTTTGTGGCCACACAACTGTCATTTGTTGCCGCTGACAGGGATATGTTTTGCGGAGTGATAAAATGTGGTCAATAACAATTCAGTTAAATAAGAGTCCATTTTACTGAAATTGTAAATGTCATTGAACAGATGGAGAGCATACATGGGCGGTCTTTGGAAAATGAACCAGTTGTAAAAGGGCGGGAAAACAGTTGAAAACCGCTGCAGCATTAGACCGGAATTACCGTAATAGGCCAAATTCCGATGGTATTTAGAGCGGCGGCTCCTGTTTGCGGGCCGGTGCAGCGAAATTGGATTGAAAAATTTTGATGTGAGATCGAGTCATCAGACATTTGAGAGCAGTGGTTGGTTAATTGATGGTTGGTCTGATGCCTGATCCTATTCCAGGTTGACTCATTTCTGGTGGTTCTGCCTTAGATTTATATACCCTTGTTATCCTCCTTTCAAACATCGTTTACGCTTGTTGCTTCTGCTGGACAATACAATTCTTTACAAAGCCTCAACATTGCTCTGTTTTAAAGCTGCTATCTCACTTGCCTTGACTCCTCAAACGTTTCTTCTTCTGCAGTTTCTCCAGGTTTTTTCAAATTTATTTCGACTAATTTTTTTTAGTTGACTTGACCCTTCTCCACATCATTAGCAAATACACTATTTATCAACAAATCAACAATCATAAACAGCAATGCTAGCAAGCACTCTAAGATCTCAACTTGCCAGAAAGTCCATAACGAGGGCTCTTCAACAATCCTCCAAATTGGCTGTCATTTCTACTATACGTTGTAAGTCATCATCTTCTCAAAATATCATAACAGAAGGAAGACCACAACCATCTCCAGCCTTCGATTCTGCCAATTCTGCCACCTCTAAGCCATCTCCTCTCAAACTTAAAACCCACCGTCATCCAAATATCAACACAAAAATGGATGACTCCATGATTGGTTTCACAGGAGGTCAAATCTTCCACGAAATGATGAAGAGACATAAGGTCGATACTGTCTTTGGTTACCCAGGTGGTGCCATTTTGCCAGTCTATGATGCCATTTACAATTCCAGCGCTTTCAAGTTTGTCCTGCCAAAACACGAACAAGGTGCTGGCCATATGGCTGAAGGTTACGCCAGAGCAAGTGGAAAGCCAGGTGTTGTTTTAGTCACATCTGGTCCAGGCGCTACCAACGTCATCACCCCTATGGCCGATGCCCTAGCTGATGGTGTTCCATTGGTTGTGTTTACCGGTCAAGTTCCAACCTCTGCCATTGGTACCGATGCTTTCCAAGAAGCTGATGTTGTTGGTATTTCCAGATCATGTTCCAAATGGAATGTCATGGTGAAATCTGTCGCTGAATTACCAAGAAGAATCAACGAAGCTTTTGAAATTGCCACTACTGGTAGACCAGGTCCAGTTTTGGTTGATTTGCCAAAGGATGTCACCGCCGCCATCTTGAAAGAAGCCATTCCTATCTCATCTACCATCCCATCAAACACTCTATCTAAGATCACTGCTCCAGAAACCACTGAATACACCGCTAAGTGCATTGAAAGATCAGCTAAGTTGTTAGCCAAGGCTAAGAAGCCAGTTCTATACGTTGGTGCCGGTATCTTGAACTCTCCAGATGGCCCAGCCAAGTTGAGAGAATTGTCCGAAAAGGCCCAAATTCCGGTCACAACCACATTACAAGCCTTGGGAGCGTTCAACCAACATGATGAAAAGTCATTGGATATGTTGGGTATGCACGGTTCTGCCGTTGCCAACATGGCCATGCAAGAAGCTGATTTGATTATCGCTTTGGGTGCCAGATTTGACGACAGAGTTACCGGTAATGTTTCCAAGTTCGCTCCAGGTGCTAAACTCGCGGCAACTGAAAACAGAGGTGGTATCATTCACTTTGAAATTTCACCAAAGAACATTAACAAAGTTGTTGAGGCTACCGAGGCCATCGAAGGTGATGTCACTGCCAACTTGGAAGTTTTCAACGATTTGGTCGCTGAAGTGAAGGAAAGACCAGAATGGTTTGCTCAAATCAGGGAATGGAAGGAGAAATACCCATACTCATACCAATTGGAGACCCCAGGTTCTAAGATCAAGCCTCAAACTTTGATCAAGGAAATTGACACACAAGCTACTTTACTGGACAAGGAAGTCATTGTCACCACCGGTGTCGGTCAACATCAAATGTGGGCCGCTCAACATTTCATATGGAAGAACCCAAGAACTTTCATCACCTCTGGTGGTTTAGGTACCATGGGTTACGGTCTGCCAGCTGCCATTGGTGCTCAAGTTGCCAAGCCAGATGCCGTTGTCATTGACATTGATGGTGATGCCTCTTTCAACATGACTTTGACCGAGTTGTCATCTGCCGTTCAAGCCGGTGCTCCAGTGAAGGTTGTTGTTCTAAATAACGAAGAACAAGGTATGGTTACCCAATGGCAATCATTGTTCTATGAACACCGTTACTCTCACACCCATCAAGCCAACCCTGACTTTATGAAGTTGGCTGATGCAATGGGCATCAAGGGTATCCGTGTCTCCAAGCAAGAAGAATTGAAGGATTCCGTTGCTGAGTTCTTGAGCTATTCTGAAGGTCCAGTCTTGATGGAAGTTATGGTGGAGAAGAAGGTGCCTGTTTTGCCTATGGTGCCTGCCGGTAAAGGTTTGCATGAATTCATTGAGTTTGATCCTGAATTCGAAAAGGAACAAAATGAACTAAGACACAAGAGAACCAATGGAAAGTATTAGAGACTTTTATCATTGATTTTGACTTGTACATAATAACTTATGAGTCAATCACAAGGCCCTTGCGATGACGTTCTTTCTTTAAACCCATACGTACAGTGCTCATGTTTCCCATTTCATTTTGTCCGCATGTTTACATTATCTTACTCCTTTTTGCTTTACGATCATATATTATTACTTGTTCACAAATAAACAGAAAAAAGTGAAAATTTCCTACTACTTTCATATACGACTCTTGTTTTTTCTTTCTTTTGTTTGTTTAATTATTTGTTATGTTCATCTCCCTCTCTCTTTCTCTTTTTTTCTCTAAATTTGGTTTACAAAAATATTAAAACTATTCTTTATATGTATCAAGAACGAAAGAAAAAAAAATATTTATTACGTAAGAAAAGAAATATACAACGACTTGTAAGGAGTCTGCAAACAATAATATTGGAAAACTATAACAATTCAAAATCAATTTTTCTTGAAGAACTTTCCAAACTGCTTTAAATTTTCATTCAAATTCTTCTTGTTATCTTCACTGATGCTGAAAGTTTTGGCGAAATTCTTTTCCAAATTATCTCTAGTGGTTTGCAATGATTGACGATCAAACAAATTGCTTAGGTTTTGTTGGCCAACCAAGAAGTTCTGGTTCAAGTTAAGTTTTGGAGAATTGGAGCCTGAACCGGATGGTGCGAATAAGTTTGTGCTTGCGGTTGGTGAGCTCAACAATAGTTGACTCATTGAAGAAGTGTTGGAAGAGGTCATAGGTGGATCAATTGACAATTTGTTCAAGAATGGATCACTTTCAACCAACTCATCATCTCCATCAGCTGTACCATTTGTGAGTTTGGACTCTTGGTATGATCTCAATTGAGTTCTAAACAAATCCATGTATTTAAACTTGTCATTTTCAAAAGTTGATTCATTTTGTAATTTACCTTTCAATTTCAAAACTTTCACAAAGTTAGCAAAGCTGCGATCACCAATGATTTTGAAGTAGTTTATCACAAATGCATCAGAAGGTTTCATTGGGGTCATTAGAATTTTGAGTAACTTATCTATCTTATCTACCTTGGTTGAGACAAACTTCTTATAGTTTTTAGCAAATGTAGCCTTCATAGTTTCCAGGTTAGTTGGACTACCAATAGTGGCTTGTTCAGGTAATTCTAAAAAGAATGATTTCAATGTTTGTAAATCCAACAACAATTGTTCAGCCATAATACCCGTGATAGGTCTCAACTTGACCATATTGATCATCAAGTCGTTCAATATTATCTCAATCAATTTGTCAATGAAGTTTCTAATGTATAATGGTCTATTAAATTTTCCAATGATCAACTGACAGTTGTCTTTCAAAACACCTTTAATAGAGTGTAGATATCTAGACTCACCAGTGATGTCTTTCAAAGTTTTCCAATTGAAATTACTCATCTCTCTCCATGCCAATTGTAAGTCATTTTCAATTTTAAGATACATCAATCCCATACACTTGCTGATTTCATTTAAGTATAGATTTGTTTGTTTTTCAAAATTGATTTTTGGTACAAGGTTTTGAGCATTCAACAACGAAATCATTCTTTCTTCAAGTTGTCCAATGGTGATAGAACAGTAATCAGCAGTGTTCAAAACAAGACAAATGATGTCGATGGCTTCATCTTGTTCAGAAGTGGTACCAGACAACAAAGTTTTGTTATCCGGTAACAAGGATTTCAAGACTTGAGATTCATAATTATCCAAATACTTGCCAAAAGTTCTAGCTAATTTGATCAACGGAGCACCATTTGACAATTTGGATAATTGAGTCAACATATTTCTGTACATTCTGAATAAATCAGCAGATGATTCCAACACATTCAACAGAGCCTCTGAGTTTGGATCACTATCGGAAACACCAGATTTCTTCAACATGTTGTCTGGGTTCATGAACTCCAAAAACTTCTTCTCAATCAACGTACCTTGGTACTTGATCCAAATGTTCAAATAAGGTTCAAATATAGCTGAAATGGATGAATCAAAATTGTATCCGCTATGTTTGAAAAGCACGTTCAAGTAATTCTCAAACTCCAAGGAATCAGTCAATGAATTAATCAACAAATTGACATCAACTGGACCGGATCCGTTCAATTTCGTTTCTTTGGATGCCACCTCTTTCAAATCCTTATTTGTCAACTCACAGAAACTCTTAGTTAAGTTCAAGTTCATATTCCAATCTGAAGGAAATAATTTTGATTGATTTTTCTCAAAATTGTTCAAAATTCTTTGGAAATAAATGAACCGTCTTTTCAAATTGTCCAAAGAACCAGCTTCTTCAGAAGACTTGAAAATTGTGGTTATATCTTTCAAAACATTGTTGATGTACCAGTTTGATAATTTTTCACGGTAAGCTTGACCAAGTAAATCCAATATTTCACAACCGTAAAGAAGCTGTGATTCATCACTAAGATGTCGACTTAATTGTGTCTCGAAATCATTGAAGATATTATCAATGATTTTATTCTTCAGAGAACCGATTCTTTTATTCAACGTGTTGATCTCATCAATGCTCTTATAAGTTTGAAAATGCATCATCAATTCCAGAACAACACTCAACATCTCTTTGATCTTCTTGTAGCTTTTGATTTCAATCTCATCCATAGTCAAATCAGTCAATGAATCATACGATATAATCAACATTTGTAATCTTTTCAAAATGGTCATTGATAAAGTTAGATTTTTCTTGCAATTATCTAACTTTTTGATATTACTTGTCATATCATTAATAGTTTTCCCTGTTGACTCAGCTAATGTTTCGGTGACATTGAATTGGTCAATCAATTGTGTCAATTCCGTATCTACCCTAACTAACGGGTCAGCTGGCAAGCTGGGAAGTTGTTTTTCGTTTGGCTTCGGCTGTTTTGTTTCTACTTTCCCATTTCCATTCTCCTTCCCTTCTTCAATAGTTTCCATTAGAGTAGCAGCATCATGTGACAAAGAGCTAACAAATTGTTGGTTGTTCAAATAATTGCTGTTCTTCTCTTTGATCTCAGACTCAAGTTGAAGCTTATAAACATTTGTGTAACTTAAAGCGTCATCTAACTCGGCGAGATTGTTAGGATGGCCAAACATTTGAAAAATATCAACCAAAGGATCATAGTTTTCAGATTCAATGTCATTGTTGAAAGTACCGTTCCCGTTGGTCAGACTTGTTGTGCTGGAATTTCGATGGGATGTCAGAGGTTTTGAAGGGAGGCTGGAACTTCTTATGAGCTGGTCTTTGAAAGAAAGGTTATTTGAAGTCATTATTTGGATGCTGTTGATCGTTGATTTTCGACTGTTGCCTTTTTAAAGAGGACCTGCCAGGAGTGCCTTTTGAAGTTGTATCCCGTTCCCTTTTCCCACTCTTTGACGTGGATTCAGAAACGTCTCTTGAACTTTCGTCTGTTTATCGCTCTTCACTGTTCAGAATCCAGATTTCATGAGACAATTGACAACTGGTCCAATTCGGCGTTCGAACTTCGCTCGCGTAGGAACTTAGAAGACAACACTCAAGGTCAACGGCCACCCTATATAGTGCCTGTTACCTGAGCTAGTAGAACGTCTATAGGAAATACTGGGCAAAATACCTTTTGCTCTTTAAGACTTTCCAAATAAATCAGCATATACCAAGAGGCCTACTAAAATGCCACTACGTTAGGATTTACCAACTGGGGTACTTAGATTGAATGAAACATGTGTTCACTGCTCACCTCCATAAGCGTGCAAAAGTTCAATTTAACTCGATTCAACTCACATCTGATTACATCCAAACTCCAGAGTTCATCAACGATCCAATTAAGAAGGGGAGAAAAACTACCACTCCAGAGATAGCAACAGTGTTTACTAGATATAACAAGCAAACCTTTCAAGAACAGACCTCCAAACTCAGTTCCAGGACGTGATGCCACTACCACGTTTGAAATAATGGGTCTAAGGTTGAGAAAAGTATTCAACCATCTACTTGTTTCAAATGACTTTCTGGAAACGATGAATTCAATGCTTTTGAAGTTCATTGTTAGAGACGTGAAAAATTGGTGGTCAGAGTATACAGTTGCAGGCTGATCACATGATCGAGCTGCTAATTTTCTGGGAGGAAGTCAGGACATGCCTAAATGATAAGGGGAAGTTCGAATGAACGTGCAGTAATACAGTTTAAATTGTTGAACTTCCTGTACCATCTCTGCAGTTTTTCCTTTTGATGAATAGAATAGCTATACAAGCAAAAATACAAATGACATTTGAAACAGATGACTCAGTTCTACAATTCACAGCACCGTTCCCAGTTGATATCATTTCCCTGATTTTCAAACATGTCATTGAGATCAACAATCAGTCTTCAAACAATGTTGTTGATTTGGTCTTGATGCCACACCATGAAGCCTTGGATTTTACCGTTACTCAATATATATCAGACGCTACAATTTCATCTATTCCTCGTCCTCAATGTCGTTTGAAAAAGAATATTTTTGATTGGTATCTAAGCCGGCCATTTATAGAATTGCTATCTTCAAGAGGTATTCAATTCAAACAATAACGATAAGGGTTCCTAGGATAAAAATCCTATTTGGTGATGCATACATGTTCAAAAAGGAGTTGCCAGTTAACTTCCCAGATTGTTTCCAGACCATATTCATTTCACAACCGTGGACACAGAATTTCGCCAGTGTGAAGTACCTCTCTATTCCCAAGTGTGGTTCCACACTTTTGTTGTTTGTATGCACTTAGACTTTGAATTATTGGAAGAGTTCCCCACCTTGAGAAATTTGGAAATAAACATAACAACAGAAAAGCCAGCAGATTTACACTTAGTCAGAAGTGCAGTGAAGAAGGCAGCTGAGTAGGTGAAAAGAGGTGAAAGAGATGGGATTATAAGACAAGCCAATCTATTGATCAATGATTTCAAATGCACATCAGATGATCTTGCCAGCGGAAGTGGGTTGAATGCTGGCGACAAACTTAGTCTAGATGATCACTTCTATATTTATGAAGCTAGCAATTCCAGTTTTAATAATGGCTGAGTGGAAAAAAAATTCTCTATCATTTTTTGGAGGTTTTGAGAATAAAGTGCTCTCTATGACCTATATTGTGACAACAGATGATGATGTCGATGGAGATGATGTTGAAGGCGAAGATCTAAATGGTAATTTCAATTAGCTTTATCGATTCTCATCATTGAAGAAACTACATTTGATAATCGAAGATTTGAAGTGGGATTATGTTAAACCCATCAAGTTGGAGAGTTATACAGTTGAGATTTTATCAATTTGTAGAGATGATAGGAATGCTGTTCTGTTGAATATGCCCAAAAATTACGAGAGCTATAGATTGGTGATAATCTGTATAGGCTTCGAGAGGATATCGAGAAGTTGGATAATATACAGTTCATATCATAAGTCAAGGTTGCTGTTTTTTTCATTTAATTATTAATATGTGTCGATCATTAAACTGTAAAATAAAGTGAAATATCGCTTTAATTCCTTTGAGAGCATCACTTAATGTTATGATCAAATATATAATTGGAATTTGGTGAAAGTGAATAAGTTTTGGAAAGACTTAACGTAAAATCAATTTTTAGTCAACCTTCAATTGAGGTAACCTGTTACAGGCTCGGAATCTTAATGAACACCAAGCTACTAGAAGTTATAGAAAGTACAACACAGATCTATTTAGGTGTTAATAATTAATATACAGAGCAAAAAGTGGGAGGTTGATGAGAGGGGGGATGAGAAAAAAAAGTGGAAGTCAAAGACAAGTACAGCAGGGAAAACACAAAGGAATGCCTGTTTGTAACGTACAAGTATAAAGTTACAAAACAAAACATCAATCAAAACTGGAAACTTAATCAGTAATGCTTCATTTAAATAATCATTTCATTTGGATTGGCAGAATCCTTCTTTTTGAATTTGATACCTAAGAGAGCTAAAGCTTGCATCAACTTGTTGTAAAAAACTTGCATACCATATTTAACCAAATTACCTGAGGACTTCTTATCATCATCCTCTTTTCTATCCATTGTAGTTGGCAAATTGATATCATTGGAACTTAAAGAAATGAAGAAACTGAATGGGATAAACCAAATCATTAACCCGAAAAATGAGGAAATTTCAGTAAAGTTAGGATAATGAGGCATCTTGAATCCCGGTTTGAGTCTTTCATCAATTGTTGGAATATAAGGATTGTTGAAAAAATGAAACCAAGCAAAATGGTTTAAGATAGTTAACGTCAAAGAAATGAGGAAGTTAACAGATGTGAGTTTCAAATTTGGGAAGTTGTTGAGGTTCTTATAGTATGCGAAATTCGTCACCAATGAAAGCAAAACATATTTGAATGGTAAGTCATCAAAGAAACACAACAATACTAGGAACACAGAAATGATTTTGATTGTTTTGTCAAGAAATCGTCTTGTTAGTTCCAGATTTTCTTCAATGATTTCAGATAAGTAGTATAGACCGGAAGCGATTGCCAAAGTGATTCCAACGAAACCGAGGACCGACCCCACTATGGCTAGTAATTGAAGAAACATGATGGATTGTGTTCAGTTGTGTAATGATTTTGTGGTGGTTGGTTGGTTGGTTGTATAGTTTGAAGAAGTATAGACCAGATGTAGTTGCAGTTTGAGGTAACACGGTATTCTTTACAGTAAGGCTCTACTTACTCTACCTTTCTTTAGATCCATTTGATCTTTGATTTGTCCACGTAACACGCTACTTAAATTTTTACACGTACCGTACGTACAATTACGCGAGTCCGATGCTGGTGCACGGGTTTAATACTTACAAAATTTATTTTTTTTAAAAAAAAAATCAGATTTCTTATCAGCTTTTTTTCACCCTATACTAAAAGAAGTTACTTATCAACCAAAACCAAATACACATAAGCTTAACAACAAAAAACACACACAAAAATGGGAAGATACTCAGTGAAAAGATACAAGACCAAAAGAAGAACAAGAGACCTGGACTTAATCCATAAAGATCTTTCGAGTGTTGAGTCAATACAAGCACTTAAACATCAACCACAAGATGAATATCAACCAGGTTTAGGACAATACTATTGTTTACACTGTGCCAAATATTTCCAAGATAACAAAGCATTAGTTTCACATTTGAAAGGTAAAGTGCACAAGAGAAGAGTGAAAAGTTTAAACGTGAATCCATATTCTCAATTAGAAAGTGACGCTGCTTCAGGTTTAAATTTAGGGAAATATATTCAAAAAGTTAACACTTATAAAGCTCAAGAACCTGAAAGACAAATTATGGAAAAACAATTGTTGAGTACTCAAGTCGCTGAGAATGAAGAGAAGGATAGAGTTATGAAAGCACAGTTGTTCCCAAGCGGAAACCCAGATGCTGCTATTGAGGGACCGACTTCAGGTGCCAATGAGAAGAAGGAAGGGATACATGAACCGGATGAAATTCAAATGGAGTAAGCTGTACTATTATAAAATTCATGGGTCTATTGACATTTTTTGTTTCTTTTAGTTTATAATTTAAGAAATCTATTATGATTTGACTTTTCGAGAGCAAAAAAAATTTGTATGACAAAGGGAAAATGCATAGGAATACAAAGAAAAAAATTAACAACTTCTTAATAACTAGTGAACTAACAAATTAAGTGGCAAATCCAAAATCAGCCTCTCAAATCCTTGACCTCAAAAGGTAACTCATCCTTGATAACAACATGACCACTCTTCACATCTCCACTCTGTCTATGACACTCACCATACAAATCTTTATCATTCGGATGAGGATGGAACCCAGTAAGGTTACAATTCGTAATCGTTGGAACACCAGGTGGATCAGTCAACCTGAAAATGCCCAAATTTTTCGTAAACTTCTCATCGGGAGAACAAACAATAGCAATGGCCTCATTCAACATGATCTGATAGGAGTTTTGTGTATGTAAATCAACAGATGAAAGAAAACATGATTGTGTAGGATGTGTGTGAATCCAACCCAAAACAAATAGATCCAAGTTATCTATCACATCAAACAGTTTCTCCTCATTTTTTGTAGTACATGTATTAGGAGTATTATCTTGTTCGGGTATCACTAAATGAGTGATGAAAAATGCATTTCTGTTGAGTTTGCCACATAGTATACCACATGTTTCTAATTTCTTGCGAGTGTTTCTCTTTGCTATCATTAAGAACTTGTCAATCAATTGAGCTGGCAGAAATATGGTACGTAATGGAGAACCTCCTTCTGTGAAATTGACGGTCTTGTGAAACAATTCTTTCTTTGTAGTAGTAGTTGGTTTCTTGGGTAAATTCGGCGTGGCCGGCACAGCGGTGGGTGGTTTAGGGGGAAGTGATGGGACAACTGGAATATCAGCAAAGATCGAACTTGTCCCATTTGTGAGTGGCGCCAGAATTGAGTTATCTAAAGGCACTATTGGACTCACATTAGGTATAGGCTCGGTAGTGCGTTGAGCAGGTTGGACTTCGATGTTATTTCCATTGATATTGTTTGGTGGTTTTGGTGTTTCAAGCGATTCATCAAAAACGGGTAATGATGGATAGTTGGAAAGGTTGGAAAGATGTTGTGCTTCAGCTGATGACAAACTGCTTGAAGACAATGACCTTATCTTCTTGGACAAAATTCCTTCTTCTGTCTTTGACAGTTCGATGTTAGAAGATCCGTTTGTTGAAGCAGATGATGATTTTCTTCGTTTTTGTTCTAACTTCAATTTGGCAAATCTAGCTTCTTGAAGCTCAATCAATTGCCGTTTTCTCTTCTCTGACTCCAGGAACGAGTCATAATTCTCTCTTAAGATCTTATACAACTTCTCTGTCTCTGACATCACCTCAGGCAAGTTCTTTTTCAAAATGAGATATTCTTTATATATTTTAGCATTCTCTGAATTTTTGTTTCGTTGGTATTCTGATTTAAACTTCTTTGTATCTGAATGTTTGAACAACTTGAATGCAAACAAATCAAGATAACGCAAGTACAACACGTATGTCTCATCAATTAAACCATCCGAGGCAAATGATTTCCCGTGTCTAAGTAGTGTGCTCGCCGTTCGAAGCCAAAACTTCAATGGGATACCAGTTGTGTATTCATAGTGTGTTGCATTTGTTTTCAAAACTTCTGGATTGGGTGGTGGTGGCGAATAAGATGATGAAGATGTGGTGGATGCGCTGTCTCTTCTGCCGGGATTCATTCTTGCACTATGTTTCTAATGTCCGTGTCCGTGTTTCTGATATATTGAATTCTTCCTGGTATATAATAACGCATATGACAACAACAAGAAAAGAAAGTATCATTAAATCGATTACAAAAAAAGTACACACATCTATAGAGAAGTTCAAAAATTGAAGAACCACTGATCTTCCATCCGATGTTTCTAATCAGCTGGTCGAATTTGCCAGGCGAGATCAGTTTTTGAGCCGCACGTAATGCTCCTCTTATTTATTCATGGTCTCAGCCATCTTATACAATCTCCGGTACAAACAAACGCCCACACATACTTGTCTTCAAAGGCTAGTCCACTGAGTCTTCCTAATCTAACATCCTTTTCACCAATAGGTAGCAACAATGGGCAATATTTCAACCCCACTGTAGGATGAATGATAGCGTCTTGTGATGTGGCGTTATCCAGGTTGATCAGAGTTCCAGGAGGGAAACTTTTGAAAAGAGGATTTTTAATGTTATCAGTCTTTGAAATAAGTAATGAGTTGGAGTTGGTGTTCGTGTTGATGGTTGGAGTCATTGACATGGCTTGCTGATGCAATTGTGTTAATGAACTTGTACTCGTTGAACCTTGATTCATCACTTCAAGTAAAGACAGTGGATGTTGTGGAGATGTGATCGAATTGATGGATTCGGAATTTTTTAAATGTTTGGCTGAGAAGAGTCTCTTCTTTGTACTTCCACTGTGAGGTTCTGGAACTGAAGTTATAGAAGCAGGAGAGTTACCCAAGCGAGAAGCAGAGTCAACTGTAGCGGACGAGAATCTTTTCTCTAGTGTTGGTCTTTTGACGGCTTTACCTGTCTTGACGTTTTTAATCTTTGGTAAGTTTCTTGGTTGGAACTCATAGAATCTTATGCAGTTGTCATCACCAGCAACACCGATTCTGTACAGCAATCCACTGTGCGACTTTGTGTAATCAACTTGAATGGCCTTAACCCATGATTTCGAACCTTCCAGTCTTGCCACTAGCTTCAACAACCCATTCACTGCAATCTGGTCATTGAACTGGAATTCGTAAATTGAGACGAAATCATCACCGGAACCTGCCAACAAATATTTTCCGTCATTGGTAATATTAACACACAAAAACCCAGAGTAGTATGAAGGGAATAGATCTGTGACTATTTCTTTCAACAAATCAAACACTCTGATAAAACCATCATCGCAACTTAGCACCATGATGTTTTGGAAAACTGGATGTATCTGCATATCAGTTATAGCATTTCTTGACATTCTATAATGTGCTATTGGATTGAGTGTATGATTACTTGAATTCAAAGATTTGAAAGTCTTAAAAAACTTATCTTTCTTATAATTCTTTGGCACTCTGTACTCTTCATCATCTTCTAAGTCTCTGTTAAACACCATTATCTCACCATCTGAGAACCCAATTATGGCGAACTTACCACATTTGCTCCATTTGATGGACATTATAGGTTTATTCTTGACTTTAGAGTTTTTGTTCCATCTTGAATACTTCATTTTGAATGGATTTAACCAAAGCATATCACCAGAAGCGAAACCAACTAAAATGTCCAGTTCATTCCCTCCACTGCTGTTTTGATACGAGTATGTATCAAATGCAGTGATAAGTGAACATGTCAAAGTGATTCTGATCAAAGGAACATCAACATCCATATCCTTTGGATTATCTTCCAATCCAATGAAATTAATCAATCTACCATGACAGCCAACCATGAATTTCCTCCCATTATGTAACTTTTTCGTGAAATTCTCACATGTTATCACCTTCACAATGAAAGAAGAAGAAGTTCTATTGAGATTCGATTTTGGTGTCTTCAAAGTATCTGATCTTCTAGGATTATCCAACTCTTTTTGAAAATCAACGATTTTAACTATGGAACCAGGAGTTAAATGGACATCTTTGAAATGGTCTGAAATTAAAGGGTTGATACCACATCCAACAGGTAACACCTCGGTCTTTCCATCAGGTTGAACACCAACGGCATCAGGAGGCAAAGATAAAGGTTTGGTCAACTGGTTTTGATTCACATTACCCAAAGTAGTATGGTATTTTCTCAAATTCTGTTCCACAAATTTCGATAATGAAGCATATGTAGAAGGGTCACCTGGCATCAAAGGAGATCTAGAGATTCTAATACCGACATCTGGCTTGAATAAACCATCCAAATGGTCAAATTGGAATTCTTCTTGGTTTAGAGTGAACAGACAGTTTGGGTCAGTGGCTTGAATGGGAAGGATTGAACCGTTCAGAATCTGCTGAAATTGTGTTGGTGAGGGTCTGTACCTCGATAAGTCTGGTGGCATATACATCTCGTAAGGTGAAAGTTATAGTAACGAGTGTTGTTTATGGAGATGATGAGATGAGTTGTGTAATGAGAGATGCGTGGTTGATAAGTTATCGGTGATCGTGTATTGATGAGTGATCAAGATGGAAATAGATTGGGTGCACAAATTAACGTTATCGTCTATACTAGTGTACTGGCCTACTACTTAGTGCACCCTTCGGTCGCCTCTCTCCAGAGTGTGAGGTCACAGAATTCTGAAATGTGTGGGGGTGGGCCGAGTGAATAAACTGAGCAGTGATGGAGCAGTGAAATTGAATAATGGGGACTTGATTCTGGTGCACGGTTGAGATTACTCGCAATTGGACAATATCTCGGAACGCACATCCGTTTCTAGCGCACCTTCCCAGCCAATGAGAGGGCTCTAATTGTCAATCCAGCTCAGAAACTCTCACTCTGTGAAAAAAACACAATCGTTTTTTGAAGACCACTAAAGTCAACCTCAACTGCACCTACAATAGTACATTACAACAACATTTCCAACAACTTCTGCGTTCATCATATATAGGTCCCATCCATCACAATGTTATCCAGATTTGCCACCAGAAACATTAAAGGTCTAGGTATGTCCTTTTCCCACCGTCTTTAGACTTCCTCATACCAATCAGCCAATGTGTGTGTGTCTGCCTTTGCAACCGTGATTTCATCAAGTTCGGATACAACATCCAGAAGACAACAGCAAATTCAGATTATTCATCACAAAATTCTTATCAGGATACAAATGTTCAATGTTTTAAATTTCAATCTGATATGAATATGCAAAACATCAAATTCAAAGGTTTATTGGATTACCAACATTACCTCATCTGAGTTTTAGAAAAACTTGATTGATCAATAGACAATGATTTTACTCCAATAATCAACAATATCAGTGTTCATTCAGAAATATATTCAATATAAAAATCAAATCATAATTACAAGAGTTCAGCGCATCTGATGTCATCAAACAACACCATTGAATCCTCTCTAATATATGGCTAGATATTTTCAGCCAATGAGAGCGAATTGAAACTTAGACCTTGCGTCGTGCACAAAACACCATACAAATGATTGAATACACAGTACAAGTGGACAACTCACTAACCTAAACCATTATTAATATCGATGATTTAATATAATATAGCCACCCAATCCAGATTATTGTCAACTACCCCAGTTGCCATGAAATCTACCTATGACAACCCAGATTTCTCCCACTACTTGAACAAGCAAAAGGGTGACAACAACAAATCCAAGGCTTTTACCTACTTCATGGTTGGTTCGTACGGTTTGCTTTCTGCTGCCGGTGCCAAGTCCACCGTTGAAGCTTTCTTGTCTACCATGTCTGCCTCCGCTGATGTGTTGGCTATGGCTAAGGTTGAAGTTAAGTTGGGTGCCATTCCAGAAGGTAAGAACGTTATTGTCAAATGGCAAGGTAAGCCTGTGTTTATTAGACACAGAACCGCTGCTGAAATCGAGGAAGCTAACGCTGTTGATATCTCTTCTTTGAGAGACCCACAAAAGGATGCTGACAGAGTTAAGAACCCAGAATGGTTAATCATGTTGGGTATCTGTACTCACTTGGGTTGTGTCCCTATTGGTGAAGCCGGTGATTTCGGTGGTTGGTTCTGCCCATGTCACGGTTCCCATTATGATATCTCCGGTAGAATTAGAAGAGGTCCAGCTCCATTGAACTTGGAAGTTCCAGAATACGAATTCTCTGATGCTGAAACCTTGGTTGTCGGTTAAGCGTTCCTGATGATTCCCTCCACACTCTCCATACACAATAAAAAAAAGCTGATAGCATTCTCCATTCTCTCCCCTCTCCCTCTCTGCCTTATCCATTCTGTATCTTATTTGACCCTCATCTATTTATCTTCTCATGATCTTGTTTTCATTTCCCATCCATAGCACGAAATTCCAATCGCATATGTGTTAAAACTTAATCTGAAAAAGACTTTAGAAAATAAAGGATATAGACTTTTCTCTCTTTGGTTTTTCTTAGCTAAGTTATAATTTATTATTCTATATACATAGTTCCTATTATATTCTTATTTGTTCATAAGATATCACTGTAAATTATTTGTAAAATAACTAAATGTACACCTACCGCTGGATTTCAATTTTCTTATAGAGTAAGGCCTGAATTTTGAAAATGACAGCTCTCGCTTAAACGTTACGCGGAACAGTGGAATCTGGGCCAAGAAGATTTGACGACACACTTCTGTTATCAATGTTGGTTGGTAAAAGTATCGACCACTGAAGTACCTAATCCATTTGATAAATCTTTTTTGAAAGCACAGCCGCCAAAAGGTGTATTACAACAGATGTCACAAATATTCCAGGATTCAAATCCTACAAGTACAGCTTCAGGAACAGCAATAACACCGAACACCACATCATCATGGAGACAATCCTTCACAGATTCAGAAGAAAGTGCAAAACTTGTACGCCGGTTCGATGATTTCAGGACAGTTGACTGGGTGGAAGAATCAGTTAAGGAGAACCAAAAGCATTACTATCAAATCAGCAAGAACAATAACAGTGCCACTACTGGAGGCAACAGTTCGACAATCACACCCAATCCAACTGGTCGTCCCAGCTTGTTTCATGCTAGTTCTAGACGAGATTTAACAGCACATGACCTAGGATTCGAAACTGATGAAGAATTAGATGAAGCTGAATTTGAATCAAATGCAGCAATTTCATTTTTTTATAACAAGTCAAGTTTCAAATATTGGAGAAGATTCATTGCTGATCGACTCAAAGTTTCATTACAGAGTTGGGTCACATTAACATTGATTGGATTAGTCATCGGAACCATTGCCGGATGCTTGAACATCATTACTGAATGGCTAGGTGATTTCAAGACAGGATACTGTTCAACGAACTTTTACTTGAACAAAGATTTCTGTTGTTTTGGAGAAGCCGAAGAAACATGCAGTGCCTGGCAAACCTGGACTGAGTTTGGATTCTTGAAATATTTGGCTTTCGTTGCATTCAGTGTGCTTTTTGGATTTTCTGCTGCTGTGTTATGCAAGTTTTATGCCCCAACTGCTGCTGGATCAGGTATTTCTGAAGTTAAGATCATTGTTTCTGGGTTTATTTTACAAAGTGGGTTTCTAGGTTGGTGGACACTTTTCATTAAGGCTATTGGTTTGCCATTGGTTATTGCCTCTGGATTGAGTGTTGGTAAAGAAGGTCCTAGTGTTCATTATGCTGCCTGTGTCGGAAACGTTATACCCAAGTTTTTTAAGAGATTTGATAGATCGTATGTTAATCAAAGTCAATTTTTAACTGCTGCTGCATCTGCTGGTGTCGCCGTTGCATTTGGATCTCCTATAGGTGGTGTGTTGTTCGGTCTAGAGGATATTACTTCAACTTTCAAGTTATCGACACTTTGGAAAAGTTATTATTGTGCTTTAGTTGCAACTGGTATCTTGTCACTGATTAATCCTTTCAGAACGGGACAAATTGTTGTTTTTGAAGTGAAGTATGAATCTAACTGGAAGTTTTCAGAACTTCCATTTTTCATTATTTTGGGTATCTTTGGAGGTATTTATGGTATACTGGTTTCCAAGTTTAACATCAAAGCGGTTGCTTTCAGACAGAAGTACTTGAGTAACAGTGGTATTAAAGAGATTGTTCTATTGTGTTTATTCACCTCCATGATTGGTTATTTCAACGAGTTTATTAGACTAGACATGACTGAAGGTATGGAAGTTCTGTTCCACGAATGTGGTGAAGGCTATGACCATGGCTTGTGTAAAGCTGATGGCTCAGCAAAGGTGGCGTTCTTTTTCAGTTTGATATACGCTACCATTATGAGAATGTTCCTAGTTGTCATTTCATATGGTGCTAAAGTCCCATGTGGAATCTTTGTGCCTTCAATGGCCGCAGGAGCCACTTTTGGAAGAGCCATTGGTATACTGGCTGAGTTGATGTTCCCATGTAAGGAAGGTTCTGATCAGTGTATCATTTCAGGAACATATGCTTTCTTAGGTGCAGCATCAGCTTTGTCGGGTATCACGCATTTGACTGTGGCCGTTGTGGTTATCATGTTTGAATTGACTGGTGCTATCAGATACATTATTCCTACCATGATTTGTGTTGGTGTTACCAAGATGATCAATGATAATTTCAGCAACGGTTGTGGTGGTATTGCTGATCAGATGATTAAATTTAATGGTATGCCATTCATTGATGTTAAAGAAGATCATGATTTTGAAGATGCTACAGTGGAAGAGGCCATGGCTGATACCGTGGTTGCTTTACCATATATTGGCTTAGTTGTTCAAGATATTGAAACTTTGTTGGCTAGATCTAAGTTTAGTGTGTTTCCCGTCATTTACCATCCCGAGAATCCAATTGTTTTAGGATATGTTTTAAGAGCTGATTTGTTGGCTTATATGAACAAAATGAAGAAAGAGAGAGTGGGAGGTGTGAAGCCAGACGATGGTATACGTTTTGTCACTGATAATAAACTTGTACTGATGGTTGAAGATCACATTCTTAACTCACTGACCAATTCACAAATACTGGAAGGTTCCCCGGACATCTTGTTTGAACCAGTTGTCAAATTTCAGTTTTTTAGAGTATCTGTTAATGCATCATTGAACTCGGTTTTGCAAACTTTTATTAAATTGGGTCCACGTATGTTAATTGTTGAAGATCAAGGAAAACTAGCTGGCATTATTTCTAGAAAAGATCTTATCAAATTTGAATTGTTCTTACACCATTTGCACAATGGAAATATCTTTGTGTCGAACAAAGACTACCTCATTTTCAGTAGGTTCTGGGAAGTTTTGAATAGTTTGAATGGTATTGTTGGAGGACTGGTAGGTCAACTAAGAGGTCGTATTTCGAGAAACAGAGGGTTTGAGACTATCGGACAGTGATGTAGGTGGATATAACCGGCCCTCGAAAGATCGGGATCTTGGCTATAGGCCAAAGGGCAAAACAGAGCACCCTCTCACCTCTCGTTTGTTAATAACTGTTGTATGTGTATATGTATTCTATAGTCATCTCAAGAAATCAAAATCAATAGAACACCAACTAAAGTATGGCAAGAAACGTGATCTTGTGCTTCGATGGCACAGAGAACAACTTCCACCATAACTTTCCCACTAATGTGCTTAAGCTTTTCAAAATGCTCAAAAATGAGAATCAGAGCGAACAAGTCTGTTATTACCAGCGTAAGTGAGAAAACACATGGCTTGTTTCCCTTTTTTCCCACCCATCATTTGTTACTAAAGACACCACATACTTACATTCTAACTACACTTATTGAGTAGCTGGTATTGGAAATGACATTACTGTTGGTTTACGAAATGGAAGAAGCATGCGTGAACGCATATGCCGCAAAGTTGATGCCCTGTGTGCCTATTCAATCGACTACCACGTCATTCAAGCTTTCACTTATTTGATGAACAATTATCAACCAGGTGATCGAATTTATTTGTTTGGCTTTAGCAGAGGATCATTTGTTGCTCGTATTTTGGCAGGTATGCTCAAGGAAATTGGGTTGTTGAACAAAGGTCTTGACGTGATGGTCCCCACTGCATGGGAGATATACGAGAAGTGGGAAAACGATGGCCGTCCATGTGGAATCGATAACAAGACAAACTCAATTGCTATTGAGTTCAAGAAGACTTTTTGTTTGGCGGAGGTGGATATTGAGTTTATGGGTCTTTGGGATTCTGTCAATTCGTCTGGTCTTTTGAATGATCGTTATTTTCCCTGCACTTCCATCACTCACCATGTCAAGCATATCAGACATGCCATTAGTATCGATGAGAAAAGATCCAAATTTGCACAAAACTTGTTTGATCCGTTGACCTACTTATGTGATGGTATTCGCTGTGATACTGACCTCGATTACTCCATATACGCCCATGAATCTGAAGCTTTACTTGGCAGTACTACGAAGTTCTCTGAATATGCAGCAACAGTGACTCAAGAAGAGATCTCATCTGACCTTTTAGAAGTCTGGTTCCCTGGTGATCACTCTGATGTTGGAGGTGGATGGCCCCTTGACTTTGATGGGCATGTGTTATCCAACATCAGTCTAAGGTGGATGCTATCATTTGCCTTGGAATTTGGTGTTTTATTCAAAAAAGGTGCAATTTTTGAATTTTCAACTAAGTTTCCTACATTAGACAGTGTTTTATCAAGTCATCACAACGCGTTGTGCCTCCATGCTGGACATTACTCTGTTAAGCCTGGATCTACCAGAAATTTATTCAAGAGGGTCTATGAAGATATCACTGGTGGTACCTCTGCTCCAAGTTCAGTTGGAACTTCTCCTGACACAAGTGAATTATTCTGTGAACCATCAAGAAAAACCACAAGTTTGCCAGAAAAGCCAATCAGAAAGTATGATTGCAGAGGTGATAACTCATTTATGAGATCCGTGTTATGGTGGATCTTGGAAATCCTCCCTGTCGGCCATGTTTCAAGCAATCAACACACTGGTATATTTAAACGTGTTTTCAAACCTCATCTATCTAAGCCCAGAGAAATGCCTGAGACTTGTAATGTTCATGGGTCTTTACTTTGGAGGGCAAAGTTCATTAAAGATCATAACCTCAAGAACTTGCCAAAACTTTACAATGATTTAGTGTCTTCCTTACGTAACCATGAGATTACTAGCTGTGATTCTAACTCTGAAACTACCCTTGATGCTAATGTGTTTATGTCTGATGCGGAACAATTAGAGTCAGGATTCAATCAGGATGATTTGATTGATTGTCGGTCGGGTGTTATTAATGTGGATGCTATATCCGATTGTCCAAATTTGCAAAAGTTTGATTGGCAAAAGTTACCAGATGAATTAGAGTTCTGGATTACTCAAAATTCTGCCTGTTAGTTTTGTTCATATATATGATTTTGTATGATAACGCCAATTATAGGGAAGAGGAGAAAAATTGATGAGTTACTTCAGAGAATACACAGCTAGAATTGTAGAGTAAGTTCGACAAGCTTCAGATCTTGATTGTAAATTGTACCTTACTCTAGCTGTCATAATAGTGTACTGTATATCTGATAGGTATAACAGTTAATTCACTTATATACAGACACACGTATATATATATATCTTTAAGAAAAATTATATATTTTGACCTGATCAGGTGTACGTATGTTGATGATATTAATTTATATTTTTATGATGTAAATGTAACACGGTTTCTTTTGGTTACCAAAAAATAATCTGCCAGTACTTTCGAATTGATGAAGGGGTATCCGTTAACATCTCTGAAAGTGAGAAGATGTTTAATGGTATTTTCGTTAAAAAGCGCTTCACCAGATATGTAAAAGAAATCTATTTTATCGTTCAGCAGTTTCACAAAAACATTCTCAGCAGGTTTATCACCCCCTTCCAATAACTGTTTGAACATCTGGGTCAAAATCATACAAAGCATGAGAGCTTTACTATATTCACGGGAAGGGTCCATTAATACTTTCCAGTCTAAATTTAGCTAAAAAGTATATAGAATCTAACTGAACAATAAATATAGGCTTCTGAAACATAAGATACATTCTCGATGTCGATTTGAAGCGAGTTAACCCTTTAGATATCCTAGAAAACAATTGGACCATAACACGTACATCGGTGTTGTAAGGCCTAGGTTATGATGTCAGCGCCGATTCTGAGATGTGTACAGCATTAACGAATTATGATATTGATTAATCTTTTGTTTGCCGCCTATTTTTTGTAGTCAATTCTATAGTTCAATACTCTCAAAAATACCTTATGTGCAATTTTTATCCTTATCTTATCATTACTGAACCACTTAGCTTTGGACATTTGATGCAAGATCTTGCAGAGCAAAAGAGACTTTGAAAATTCACTAAGGCCATGGTTCGACCACGTAGTGCCTTTCAGAATCTTGAAAATTCACCGTTGTCATGTTTCAAAGCATATGTGAGCAAAGGTCCAATATCAGAAATATCACTAGATTCCACTGATGACAGAGCATAGTTAACCATACCCATTATGCCAAAAAAATCACCTGCTGCTAACAACTTAGCTCTCAATTTGCACTCTTTTCCGCATTGGGAGAACCGTAGAGCCTAGCCAACACTATCTCAAACATCTGCTGATCCATATACTTTCCAATTCCAACTCAAGATAAGGGTTTTTTGAATTGGACACATTAGCTTCATCATCTTCCTCGAATTCCTCACTATCTGGGGAAGGCCATTCAATCATTGCCTTGAAATATGAGATACGTCCGAGTACCAACATGTGCAACTTGTACTCTTTTTCAAATGCCTTCACCGTCACATCTGAAATAATCACCTTCCTAAAGCCCCATCTTTAAGAAGTATTGAAGGAACCCTGGAGTTACATTGGACGCCACTGATTTTGATGACGTTTGCATTGATTTCAATTGCTGGGGCATGAATTTCACTTGCATTAGCAGTGAGCAGTGAACAGTGAATCGTACGTGATCAAGGCTAGCTAGAGCTGTGCTCAAATTTCTGCGACGATTGGACGGCTTTTCGACGCTCTATATTCATTAAATTCAACTACATGAGCTAGTCTACATCATATTAACATATATAAAATTTGAATCAAAACTACGTACGTAAACCAACACACGTAGCAACTCTTTCTACATTAATTCCATCAAATTAAGATTTGAAAATCGATGACCTTGAAACAGCCTAAACGTAGGTACATACCGTCCAATTGGACCGCTATATGTATATATGGTTTTTCCAATTTTGCTTCCATGCACACGTATAGATACCTTCGGTTTTTGACCAATCACATGATCCATCAGCCTCCTTAATTATTTACCCTTCATACAGCTGTAGCCTGTACATATAACCAGCTACTTGAAGAATTGCACCAATATCCAATCTGAATAAAATGAATATCGACATAATGGCCAGCTTGTTATAACTTGAATATATGTATCATATGTATATACGTATACGTGCTAAATATAGAAACTCCATACGTGGATCCAAATTGCGGATGTATACATTCAATTCCAACCTGACGGACGCGTACATCCCACTCATTAACGTGGAGATCCTGGAATATATACTCATTTAGGAAATCCTGTTAATAGTTAGTGACAGCTACATATTCTTCCTGAAATTCATGTAGCACATATACATGGGCATTGATCCTATGAGGATAGAATGCGTGCAGGAAATTTTTATTGAATTGTTGATACATGCATATAAATACAAGTCATTCGCCATTATTTATAGAGCTACCCTACTAGGTCACCAACTAGAGTATACAAAATGGGCCAATATTAATAATTAAGAGTAGGTTATTCACTTCTTCATGACGTATGGTCGTTAAAACCCGTAAAAATGTACATAGTAAGCAAGTATAAAACAAATAGTATAGACAAAAAATAGAATAAGTTCGGCAACTTTAAATTGAGAATCTTTGATAGTTAAACCCCATTTTGTATTAGCATATAAGCTCTTACTGTCTGATAATTAACTTACCAGAACAGCTTCAAAATTATCGGAGGGTATCATGAAGAAGTAAATAACGCAAACGGAAAGGGTAAATTAATTGAAACACAAGCTGATTTACATTCTAACTAGGTGTAATCGAATAAAAAGAACAGGAACACTCTTCGTTAGAAAGATAAAACAGTAACAAGAGGGGAGGAAGAAACGAAAAGCCAATATGATTCCAAAATGATAATCACATCAACAAGGAATAATAAAAGAAGAACTTTAGCCAAATGAAAAGAGGTATAACAAAAAAAGGAAACATAAGTTTAACACAAACGAACAAAATAAAACCAGAAAGAGAAAAGAAAAAATACGGAAATTCTATAATCAAAAAAAACTAGACAAGAGATAAATTAAAACAAAAACAGGCAGCAAAGCACCCTCTAGTAACTAACTCTTGAATTGAATAGACTTTTTCTAATTGTAGAAGACGAACTTAGCCTTACCCTTGCTGACAGCAACAGTACAACCATCGGAACCATTACCATTGTACTTACCGTTTTCGTAAACACAGTCACCTTGAACATCAGAGTCATCATCGTAAGCGACAATCTTGACGTTATAGTTGGCAGCATCATAGTTGTTTGGGTTTGGAATCAAGGACAAGTAGGAAATACCATCAGTATAACCAGCACCAAAGTTCAATGGAGCCCAATTACCAAAATCATCACCTTCGTTACCCCAGACACAACCATCTTCCCAAGACTTACCGGCATTGTTGACGTAGTATTGAGCAGAGGTTTTCTTACCTTGCCATTCAAAGTATGTGTCTTGGTCAACGACAGTTAAAATATTTTCTCCACCGGCTTCAACAACAGTTGGGATATCCATGTTTTCGGTACCTGGGTAATCAGTTCTACAAATAGAAACAGATTGGTCGATTTCAGAAACAACTCTAGCAGTATCAAGACCCCATTCACACAAGTAGTCAGTATCCTTGTTTGATCTGTATAACTTACCACCCTTACAGTACAAACCACCAACAGAGACACCGTTAGATGGTTGATCAGATGGGTATTGAGTCTTGGACATACCTGGTTGACAAGCATAAGAACAGTAAGTACCGTCTTCACACGTACCACCGGTAGAAGTGTCAGCTGGGTGGTACAAACCAGAGTAACCACCGAAACCTAAGTGATCCAGAGCAATAACACCTTGACCACTTGGGAAGTCAGAACAGTCGATGGTACCATCTTCGAACTTCTCAGTTGGATCAACGAAGGCATCCAAGTCACCGTTGATGGAACCAGAGCCAGAATCGGAAGAGGATGATGAAGTGGCACTAGAAACAGAAGATGAAGAAGTCTCAGTAGAAGTAGCTGAAGCGGATGAAGATTCAGAAGATGATGAGGCTTCAGAAGATGATGACTCAGAAGATGATGAGGCTTCAGAAGATGATGAAGATGAGGCTTCAGAAGAGGAAGAAGAAGCAGTTGAGGTAACAGCAGCATTCTCTGAAGAGGACGCAGATGATGATGGAGCACTAGCAGTGGAGATAGAGGCACCAGATGAAACGGTAGCATCGTTGACGACAGTCATGGTTGGAACAACTTCGTTACCCTTACCGTCAACAGTGACAGTAACGTAAACGTAATCGTAAGCAACGGCTCTCTTGTGTTGGTGGTGTTGATGGTAAACTCTTTCAGTGGCAGTGACATCTTCGTCATCAGCAGCTGGAGCAGGTTGAGCACGAGGAGCGGGCAAAGCAGTGACCGTGGATAATGCGGTAGCAAGAGCTAAAAATGTAGTAATGGAAATTTTCATTGGAAATAACTAAAATAATCAAATGAATAAGGAGTTAGAATGGGTTGACTTAATGATAAGGAAAAGACAACTACCAACGTGTTTTGAATGTGCACACAGTTATAAAAGAATGAATAGGGTTGGTAGTGTGGAAGTATGGATGGATCGTTTGATAAAGAGTACGGATGACTTAGATGGATCAGTGTTGTTGATGGTTGTTGATCAAGAAAAGAAAAACAAATGAGTGATAGCGTGGAGGATGAAAGAGGGAGACGACGCTGGCACAACAGCACGTTCACGACTGACACACCAACGAGCTCTCACCCAGCCAACGGCCCACACACCAAAACAAACCAGTTGAAATCTGTATCTGGTGTGGAAGGCGGCATGCACTGACCAGAGAAGAGAAGCTTTGTCGCAGAGTGTCCCAATTAGGAAACCACCTTCCAAACACAGGCGCGGCCCCTTTACGTAAGCAAAAGGGGTTACCCGGCAGACTCACAAGAGGCAAAGGACACAACCGCGAAAAGTCTGTGCAAAACATGCACACTTTTGCAGGCGCGCGTGGTGTGACCGTGAGTGGACAAAATTGGAACAGGCTGAAACGCCACCGCACATCTGTTGACGGTTCTTCCGAAGGGGAAAAATTTGGAGATCTGGATTCTGTAGTAACTGCTGTTGTGCATCTCTGGAATGTTCTGTTTATGGTGGTGTGTTATGCCAACCAGATAACTATGACCACGTTAAGTTTCTTGAATAGATGTTGTAACTTGTGACTCATTAACTCAACATCTTTGTATTGGTATTTGTATCTCTTTAATGTATGTCCAGCTTGGAAATTTGATCAAATTGTGCGCACATAAAAAACTCCCTTAAAAAAGGGAGCGTTGGTAATAAAAACAAAATGAGAAACATACCTTTGATAAAATTGGAAGCTAATAATTGAATAAATGTGAATCAAATGTAGATATTAGCTTTGATATTAGAGAATGACTGGGTATTGATATGAGAAAACGAAAGGTTAACAAACAAATACCGGGAAGGTGTGGTGATAGACAGTTGTAATTAAGGAGTGTAAGTAGTTGGAATTTAGAATATGACACGGGAAGTGTTTATTCAGAAAGTTTGTGAAGTATTCAAAAGTATTAAGTTGTTTGGAAGTAGATAACCTGGTTTAAAAGGGGTTCCAAAAAGTTCAGGAATGGGGAGTCTTTTTAAAAGTGTATGAGTGGGAAAGGCTTCGCTTATATAGACCAGGCGGTCCCTACTCCCAGGACCCAAACTCGCAAGTCCCGTATCCCCCCAAAGCGCAGTTTACAAATTGGTTGCATTTTGTAAAAACTGGTGTAGATTGTTGGAGATGCTGCAGATTTATGATCTGTTTGTTGGTCACCCGCTCTCTGATGCCACCTCCCATCCAATCACAGTTCTCGCTCGGTCTGCCAATGCTCCCTTTCAAACCTTTCAGTTGCAGTGCGGCGGGCTGGTCGTAAGCCTATAGAATTGGGCAGCTCAGAGCAGTCAGAGTGAATTACGCTGACCCAGAACTAGGTTGAAAAGCTTCACTATGCGGGCTGGAACTGACCTTATTCTAGCTTTTCTTTGTTTTCTTTTTCCTTTTAGACTATATAACCCAAACTCCAAAAATCTCCATAGCTGTTATGTATATTAAGGCATGTGTTTACGTGTACGATATGATCGAGTCATGATGAAGCAGGTCAAATGATAAATTTTGTTTTTTTAATAGGGGATTGTTGTTTGGCTTTCGTCATGGTAGTGCACGCCCCAACTCTAATTGTTCAAGGCTCAAGCTCTTGCAAGCTCTTAGTTAGGTGAAATTCCAGATCCCTCAAAATATTCCAGGTTTTTGATACCGATCGATCGAATTCGAATCTCGATGCGATCACAGTAATGCAACACCCATGCATTTCATGCACATGTCTAACACCTTATAGTCAACCGACTGCAGGGCAATCTACCTTCCTAATCAGGCATCTACCCGTTTCTGTTAGATTACCCTACCGTTTAGGTGGCCTCCCCTTACATTTGTCACTCGTTTAGGCATAATACTTTTCACTTCTTCCTATTTGGGCAACCGAGTTTCCCCCTCCTCAGTAGCTTACTAAACGATCACCTTGAAATACTAGATCTCTTTTAAAACGGGTGGTAAAACTAATCATCAAAACAACTCAATTAGAACAGGTAATTCTCGTACTGATTTTTGTTGGTCCACACTTTTTGCTTGATCATCAATAATCTGGTAGGCTTGTTGCTCGTTAAGTCCAAGGATCGAAGTGATTTTCTAATAAAATATGAATCCCCTCCAAAGGGATCAAATTTATGAAATTCAAGATAGATATACTGGTCTTTTTTGCAACATAAGTATATGTCATCAATGATTTTCCATCAAATAACACGAATTTTTGATCCCCTGCGTTGCATGCAACCATGACACGTCAAATCGATTTTGATTTTTCCCTTTTCATTCTCACACAATTACTCTCAGTCTCGCTCCATTCGCAGCGTAGTACGGTACCCCCTTTCAATTTCTGAATTTTTTCAACTCTTTCAACCTTGAAACAACAATTCCACTCATACGTGCTCACTCAAAAAACAACTAAATCCCTGATCATTGTGATCCATAATATGAGTCTGTAATTTAAAATGTCAGACGCCGAATTATTTTCTTGTTGATTTGGGAAAGGACCCTCTATGTTGCCTCACATATGCTCATTGCCCATGTCGAAGTTGTTTTCGTGGGATCTGATCATTCGGTTGTTCCTGAGCTCTAGGACAACTCCAGATCAAAAATTCTCCATGCATGAACTACATAGTCATCTCCTCGCACCCCCCCCCCCTTTGGAAGACTGTTTTTTGCCATATGAATCTGTGGTCTATACCTTAATTCACATAAATGTTCCAGTGATCTAACATTGGCATCTTTTGCAAGAAATTAAAAGTGTATACGTACGTACTGCCTCTTTTTGCAAGTATTTACTATCTAGTACTTTCCCAGCCCAACTTAGAAGCATGTTACCACAGTCGCAAAATTCTGTTACATAATAATAGACATGGCCTCGAATGGAGCTATGGAATCACAAGTTACACTGTACATGTGAGTGAAATAGAGATCAAAGAGTCATCCCAAAACCCCTATAGTTGAGCTCATGAAGATTCAAAGATGAATGTTGGGAACGGAATTTCAAATTTGATATGGGTTATGTGATCGATCGACTACGGGTAAACTTTTCGTGTCAGCGTACCTATTCCCTCAGCTTTGATTCAGTTATGAGCTATAGGTTGTAACCACCGCAGATGAGCTAGCTGGCTTCACAAACATTTCATTATAAGAGCTAATTTTCTTCAAATCTAATACTATTTGGTTCCTGTTTGCTAAAATGGTTTAAATCAGTTCATGCAGTACTGGCCGGCGAAGGGCTCGCTACACTATAATGTCTCTGCTAAAATCTTATTTTTTGAATTCTCCTTACGCCGGCACGACAAATGCTGCGTGCCCGCAACGCCGCTAATTTACTGTTTCCGGAAAGCTTGAAAAGAAAAGAAAAATCGGTGAACGAATGAACGGACTGATATTTGAAATTTTTATTTTGCAACCAACTTCTTCGGCTCATATGATCCAGTTCAGAGTTTATCCATGGATTCTCTACATCTCTTTTGGATGTTTAAAATGGTGTCTGCATGGATTAATTGCATTCCGGCGAATAGAAAAACATGTACATCAAGATTTACGGTGAGAGAAAAATAAATCGTAGAAAATTGCAGCATTAAAATTGGGCGTGTGCATTCGTTCTAAAGTCGGTACCGCCATTAAACAAATTGGATTTAATAGACAAAAGGAGCTAGATCATATTTGATGACCAATTATTTGCGTGAAGTCTAAATGTGAACTATATATAGGACAATAACTGCTCAAAAAAAAGTTCAACAACCAAAACAACTGTACAGGAGATGCTTCAACCAACAATCCAGTAAAGTAAGACCACATTAATTACATCGAAATTCAGGGTTAAACTTAATCAAAGTTGACATCGGTATTCATCATATTAATTAATCGAACGTGGCCAGCATCCGTACTAATGGAGCCAAAACTCAAGATCGTGTCAATGGCCAGCAGCATGTTTTGGGAAAACAAAGATAACCACACACCACAAATAAATTGTTCAAACTCATACAATATAATCAAGTTACTGTTTGCAAAAACCAATATACCTTTTTGAAATCCAAGATTAGCGTGCTCTAGCTAACTTTCTTTCTTGAGAATGCAGGATAAAGTTGATCAGAAAAACCAAATTTGCTATTGTCATGTAAGTTGAACACATGTGTTTTTTAAGATTCACGAACTCCTCGAGACTCGAGACAGTATATATACTTTTCATATGAGGGAAACCTTCTAGATTCAATGGACGATCGAGAGTCAGAATAGAGTTTTTGATAAAATGTAAATCGGTCAGTAATGGTGTAATCCTATTGTACGAAACTTGCAGCATTTTTGAGTTAGAAAAAGATATCTAAAATCACCACTAACAACATCGCATCTCCTAGAATGGTGGTTTATGATACTCAATATAGGTCATATGTATCCAAGGGTCCATGGGAGATGAAGTTGAATACAGACATATTGATCGAGTATAATACCTGACTGCAGTCATATAACCAATTGTTATGAAAGTTGAGATCAATGATAGGTGAAATGAATTAAAAAAAATTGATTCTTGATTTCTTGAATCAAACGCCACAATGTCATATATGGACAAATTACCGGGCTATGAATCCTATTATCTAGAAAAACACCAGAGCTAGGGACTTCATTCAATATCGTCACATTGATCATCGCCATACAGGACGATAATTAGCGGAGTATTAACGTTAGCAAACTGTTCATGATATTAGCTCATTTGTGACGGTATGTTGAACTGACCATGTGATTCAATCCAAAAAGGTGATAGAGAATAGAAGTTGAAACCGTCGGATACCTTATTGAAAAATCGATCAGTGCAAGTAAGATGAAGATAACCAAAAATTGAACCAGAATTCATCGTTTTGATAATGGTACCTCTATGTTCTAGAAATTATAAAACTCAAATAAAGTCGAGCACCCTGAATTGCAGTTCAAATAGTACTGAATTCAATTTGTTGCGATGCTTGCTTCCTCCACTTGTTTTTGAATAGAAAACTTTTCATCTCTGTGAAAATAAGCCATCGGCTATTTCGTTCTGGAATTTTCCCGAACGATCGGTTCTTTTTTACTATTCTACAAATTGATAGTAGTTTCTAGTGTTGTCTTAATAGTATTTTCTAGGTATTTCTATACCTTGCTTTTGTTTATGTTTTGATTATCTTTCTGTTTATTTACGTTGTTTATATGTTCACGTTTAGGGTTATATAAACCCATCTGTTTTCCCTATTTAACTTACTTTTACAGTTACTCGATCTCTTTACTGGGACCAGACTTTCATATATATACAGTTCAATACAATATACAATATTCCACATATAACAGTCACAACAGTTATAGACAACTCCACTTAGATACGTTAAGCCAAATATTTCAACAATCTCTTGTACTGGTTAAGTTGAATTGTACGGCCAGAGGCCTGGCCTGGAACTTAATTAAAAAAAGTAACGTTTCTAATCTCAGATTCGGACATGGATGAAACGCAGAGTTCAGGAGGAACAACCTTGAAATGAACGTTTCTCGTAATTTCCTTTTGAATAACAAATTCTTTCCATTTCCTGTACTGGTTCAGTTGAGTTGTGTCGTGTGTCTAGCCTGGAACTTAATGAAAAAAAGTAATTTACTCCAATCTAAGATTCGGACATGGATGAAATGCCAAAACCGACAAATGATAGTTTCTTGTAGGAATTTCCGATGTTGATATCTGGTAACTTTTCCTGTGAAGATTCTGCCAATTCATTCTAAAGTTTTTAAATTTCAAATAGATGGCAGCTCAGAATGATCTTAGTTCTATAAGGTGAATTTGTTTGGAAAATCAAGTTTATCAGTAGGACTGATTTGCGGGTAGGCTAAACACTATGATGAAATTGGAAAACAAAAAGAGTTTGAAATTAGCTTATCAATTAAAAGAGTCCCAACGCTGTTTAGTGGTATCAATGACATTAATTGTCAACTATGTTTTGATGGAGTTTCTGGTCATAATATGGGAACTTGGAAAAAGAGAATGCGATCCCTTTTCGTGTCAAAAGACCATGGATGTTCTGGTAAGAGCTAGTGAAAACCCAACTTTCAGCCTCTTCAATCAGATGTCTTCTGGAATCATGGATTTCAAACTTGTAGTTTTGATTTTGTGTTTCAATCTGGTTGATTATAAAGTTGGAAAGTGATGGTTCATTGATTGTCTGGTCCTAACCTTTTGTCCATATATTCGAAGGGACTTGGAAGTTGGAACTTTGAAGTTTACGTGTTGGTTCCGCGTTCAGAATCAACACTGGCCAGGGAGAAACGCAAGGCAGTGTAGTGTGTGTGGTGCTACGCAAAGCCCGGGCAAGTGTAAAGACTCATGTTGTTGATTGAAATGAGTCAATTGGTATAATGGAAGAGATATGGAATTTACTTGTGGGGAATATAAGTTTTGAAAATAAGGTATATCAGAATTAATTAAGATTATATATTAAATGAGATTTCAATCTTCAAAATGATGATTTGATGATTATGAATGTACAAATGTCGAATGCTAAAAAGAAAAAGAGAGAAAAAAAAATATAGATCGAATAGTATAGATCAATTTTAAAATAATATTGAGCATTATCAATTTGAATCATCTAAATCATCATCAGTTTTGGAACCAGATGTATTGGTGTTTGTTGCTTTAGTTGATGATTCGGGAGAATAAGCATATTTACTCCATGTTCTGATTCTAGCACCATAGAAATAGAAACCATATGGAATAGCACAACAAGCCAATGAAATGAAACCCATCAATGAAGTAGCCCATTCATCACCTAGTCTATGATACATTTGAACAGTGAATAATGGAACACAAGCACCCCAGATGGATCTAATAAAAGTTTTAGCAGCTAAAGCAGAAGCGGCATAATGTTGATAAGAGTCAACGATATAGTTGTTGGCTGGATTGTACAACATGTTGAAACCAAATCCACAAGCTAAACCAGAGAAACATGGACCAGCCCAAGAAACCCAAGAGTATGATGACCAAGCATATGAGAATAATCCAATTGGAACAAACCAACATGAAAACATCATTGGAATCAAACGTAATTCAGCTGGTGGTAACTCACCTCTTTCTCTATGTGGTCTCGCTCTGTTGTTATAGTTTTTGTTGATTATAGGAGCACAAGCACATGAAAGGAAAACACCAACTGCAACTGGAATAAACATCAAACCGGTTTTACTTGCTGACCAGTCTTTACCTTCCATGTAAACAATTGGATAAGCAAAGAAGAACATGTAAAGTAAACCGTAGATGATGGACATATATATGGTGATTAAAAAGACAATGACTTCACTCAATAACACCATTGGTCTCAAAAGTGTTGTCTTCGCCACTTCACCCAATGTTCTGGTCTTCAATTCAATAATGGCTCTGTATCTGTCATCACCAGTTAATTTTCTTAACTTCTTTGCTCTCTTTTTCAAAATGATAGTATGAGAAGTTTCAGGAATGAAAACAACAGTCAACGCATAAACAACACCACTAAAGATCAACATGACCCAGTAAATCCATCTCCAGCCAACATTATCACCAATATAACCACCAACCAATGGGCCAATGACAGGACCAAGAAATGGGGCAGCTGAGAAAACAGTCATGGCAACACCTCTTTGACTAGCAAGAAACATATCGGCCAAATTACCACCAATTAAACACATAGGAGCAGAGAAGGCCAAACCATCAATCAATCTACAAACAAGCAAAGTTCCAATATTTTTGGCATCGGCACAAGGGACGATGAATATAACAGCAATGAACAAAGTTGTAACGTAAATTGGTTTTCTTCCAACTTCCTCAGATAATGGAGCAAATACCAATGGACCAAAACCAAAACCTAGGACAAATAATGTAATTGTCAAAATGATAACTTCTTCTGAAACACCAAATGTCTTCATTGGTCCCTCGATGTCACCTGTGACAACAGCGGAGTTGAATGCAACACAGAAACAAATCAAACCTAACAACATAGTAATGAACCATTTTTTGGCAGAGGACCAGTTTCTTGGATCGTCCTTGTCGTCATCAGTGAACACAACTAATCTCATTTCAGTCTCAAGATCAACAGGGTACTTCCATGGATCTTCAGGATGGTAATCGGAATTTGGATCCTGATGAAGTTGTGTGGTTGTCTTCTCCAAATCAATTGGTTGCTCTAATGGACCCAGCTTACCATATTCACCACCTTCAAGGTTTGTTTTGATTTTTTCAATGGCTTCGGGATGATGAGAAATGAGTTTCTCCAATCTTAATTGGTCTTCCTTGTCATCATTTGTGCTTTGTCCAGTAACCACTCTGCTTAATCCTGACATGGTTTTCTCCAAGTGGCCATGTGTAGCGGAGGCACCATTGTGAAGCTCGTTCACCCGGCCAGGATTGTAACTTCTCACAGAAGAGTTAACTGAGTCTATGTCTTGCTGTTGTTTGTCTGTTATGTCTGTTGTAGGAGTAGATGACATTCTGGTTTCTTGATGATTTCAAGTTTCAACCCTGGTTAAACTTGGATAGCATTTGACAGATAGACATGATGTGGGAACACTAGTGTATTTATATGATGTCGTGATACTAATCAACAAAAAAAAAACTTTAATTGTGGAATGAAAATATCTCAAAAGTCGGCCGGTAGACATTTTTGGGATCAGCCGACGTTGAACAGCCCCATTCAGGGCCGCTATAAAAGCTGGGCGGTCTGTAGGGTTGCTCATCGGCCCAGATATCATGTCTAGCCGTGTTCACTGACCTTTTGATCTGTTTACATGCTTTAAGAATACGTCAAAGTGCATACAGTGCCATACACCACTTTCTTTCACTTGTTATCCTACCAATTGTACTTATTCCTGATTGAACCTTTTCAGTCGATTCAACACATAGATATACCGGACAGGGAAATTATTTTATTCGGTTAATTCGATTCAATTGCATGCGTGCAGTGGGTCATATTGCGAGCTTACTAATTAGAATAAATTTGAAATCTGCATGGCACCAAAAATTCGGTGAAGTTTCTGGAAATGACAAAATTTGACCGTGAGAATCTTTCTGATCATCCAATATATGTCTCCGATCGGCGCATGGATGAAAATTGGAAAAGCAAGCTACTGGAATATGATAATCACAACAACAACAATTCTTGGAACGTACAAACAAATAAAGCTAGATAAAAGAACAACTGGTAGACAAAACACAAGGATCAGATTATGATTATGAGTCACAATTGTCGATGCCAACATGGTTGAATCTCATCAGAATAATTATATTTCGATTGAAATGAACAGACCGCAGATCATGATTCACAGTCCAAATAATAAATCTGTAGACTTTTGACAGTGTATTGGGGGTTATTTGGCCTCCTAGCTAGTTGGGTTTTTTTTGAAGGTTCATTGGGCATCTAGAACGTATATTTATTGGTAAGAACATATAGCCAAGGTAGTATATATTTTTTTAATTTATTTAGTTTAAAAAAAACCTGTAACCAAGATCATCCAGATCATCAAAATCAAAATGACAGGACTGAATCCAATTCGCTTTACCAAATGAAACGGAATTTTTTTCGGCCATGGAAGAAATGGTCTGGGGTCTTGATTCTGAAATGGTAAGACTTGTCCATAACCACTGTTGACATAAAATAATTCAATTGAATAGGAAAAGTATCCAAAATCACACACTCGGATTTACCTTTTTCGACTACTGGATCCAAGTAGAACATACCGGGTTCTAGAAAGTCAATAGTCAACAAAAAGAGCTGATGAGGAAATGCGATTTTTCGGAAATCGGCAAACGAATTTGGGTTCAACAAGAGAGAAAGGTACACAAGACATGGTTAACTTAGAAATGAAATGACTCAAAAAGTGTGAAAAAGACTCTTTGTATGCTCTTATGATAAGATGTGAGAGCCAGTGATGCTAATACTAGAAGTATTGTTGCTATTTGAAAGTGTTTGCTTACCAAGTTACATATGAACTCTGGTTACTATGGACAGCTGCTATGGTAATCTATCACTAGGT
>JAKTRY010000114.1:0-49574 GCA_030579935.1 Ambrosiozyma cicatricosa | reverse complement strand
CCGTGTGGCAGTACAATTGGGGCTGAGTGAGCGGCGCAGCATCTGATTCCTCACAAATACCGAATTGGGCGTGTGGCGCAGTTGGTAGCGCGCTTGCTTAGCATGCAAGAGGTCTTGGGTTCGATTCCCAACTCGTCCAATTTGCCAATTATTTTTGATGGAAAATAGGTTGGCAGAATTCGAAACCATAATACTAATGTATATAAATATTTTATAGTTGGGGATATAAGAGATGGTATAATATGAAATTAGCAATTGAACATCAAAAAATAGTGAAACTTGGTATATGATCAATTTAATATAGTGGAGTTTATGGGTGGACAGTTAACATGGAGTATGTTGTTCAGCGAATAACTTCCAGTGAGGGTACAATGTGTGATATATTGGTTGTTAGATTGAATTACGAACCAGTAACTTATAAATAACAACTGAGAAAAGGGAGAAGAACGGATCCCAAGCAAGCACCAATAGGAATACACAGGAAATCCTAGTAATATGTGACGTTGCTGGTGAGAGTGAGGTATAGCACAAAAGGAAGAAATACATGACGGGGGTAAAATAAAACAAAGCATTCAAGAAATTTAAATGGGTTAGCAATAATGTACAGATTTTGATATTTTTTTTGTGATAAAGGATTGATGATTACCAGAGAAAAGAAATTATGGAGTGGCAATGATGCAGTTGTAAAAGACCTCAAAACATGTCTTCATCTTCTTCAATATCGGAGTCAGCATCATAGTAGTCAGCTGTTCTACAAGACACTCCACATGCACTGTCGTTATAGCAGCTGACTGAAGATGATGGTGAAATAATGTTGTTGTAACCGTTTCTCATGTAATTTTCAGTTTCATCATCAGAAGACTCAGAAACGTTCTTACAAGTGGCTTCAAAACCAGAATTTCCCAGGTATAAAGTATAACCGTCAATACCGTGAGTCAAGTTGTTGATGTCAAAAGTAGACTCCTTTTCTATCACTCTTTGCATAACGTTGTTGTCACTCATGAATGTTCTGATGTTTCCCAATGGTGTAAATTGTATGAAACCGCCATCAGGATGGAAAAACTTAGGATACTCATCCAAATTTATATTCTCTAATGTGAGTTCTGATGTTGGAATGGTTTGGTGTTCAACAAAAGTTTGCTTCACCTTCTTTGCATTTGACTCACTTTCAGAGTTTCTTCTTTTCGTTCTTCTACAAGAGTTAGCATTTCTAGCAGCAAATCTCTTTGAAGCAGCAGCTAATCTTGCTTCTTGTTCTTGTGTGAATAAACTGTTATTAAATGGTGTTGGTTGTTGGACGATGGAAGGTCCACAGCTGTCAGCATTGGTGTAATCAAATAACTGGTGTGATGCCATTGATGCAGAGTAAACCATTGTGTCAAGAGTAGAGAATTGAGTTCAATTAGCGGATAAGGAATGTATTCCAATAGGAGAAAGCGAAACGGGGAAAAGAACGTAAAACAGGGACAGAAAATAGAAGTAGCACGCGATTTGATGAGCTTCTGAACGTGTAATGGCACTGGTATCTGTAGGGGAAAAAGAATGAAGTTGGTTATCTGTTGTAAGGATAGGGTATCGATGATGTATGAAAGAGAAGAGACTGCAACCAGATATGAATTGAAGACAAGACAGTAAACAGTAAAAACTCAGATATAGCAGAGGCTACCAGAAGAAAAAAAAGGGGAAAGACGTGACTTTATATCAGAAAGATGGGTCCCATTTCTGCACTCTGTGGAGCTGTCTCAGAGTAAGAGAGCACAATTTGCAGAAGAGACGGTTCTGACCTCCGTATAATTTTTCCAATCTGATTTTCTTCCGCCGTCGACATCCCTGCGTCACCACGGCACGGAGCCCAGCTTGTCGACATGACAGCAATTGTCACCTAACCGCAGGCCGTGTTCCCGGTGCTATAAAAAACTCTCATAAAAATCTTCTGTCGACCATGGCTGGTTTCTACCAAACCCTCAAACCCCCTATATAAGTGGTATATGCGCGCGCGGGCAATATCTGAATCGGCGGGATAACAGTGGAGCACGCATGTTGCATACTGAGATCTTGAATGTGAAAGCCTGCTGTCCGGCCGGCTGTCATTTCCGTAACGTGTCATCAACAGCGAACTACTATGCACATATATCATTGACTGGTGCACGCGACTTATGCTCAGGAGGAAATTTTTTTCAGACGCGTCAATTGACTCAATTTAATTTTTTTTGCATGACTCCTGTGGCCCCAGCAGTAGCCGCACAACATCTGTGCCGCATAATAAAACCTTGTACGACTGATAGAATTGATTCGAAGAAGCAGCTTAACTTGGAAGTTGGTATTATAGATGGTCAAACGATGATGTTATATGATGAAGATGTCTCATGTATATAGGCATACTGGAGTCGATATGACAAGATAATTAAAGTACAATGACAAAACTCATCTTGGAATGAGCAGGATCATGTTCATTGATGGATAAACAGCTCGAGGTTGAGCTTCATTAAGGAGAAGGAAAGGCAGAGAGACAACAATTGAAGACTGTGAGTTGAAGCTTGCAAGCTGGAAGAATTTGTATCGACGTATCACGCATGAGATTATCAAAGCATTTTCAACAATTGTAATTGGTGTCAATGTTAATCATATGCAGTTTGGTTTTGGTGAAGGTGACAATTGTCGATATCCGGAAATTAGGGAGGGAGACTGGAGTACAATCTGAATCCGGCAGCTTATTGTGGAAGACGGCCTGTGCAAAATTTGCATTTTTGACGAATTTGCCTCTTTTAAGATTTGATGTGTCTCCAAATGCCACTCGAAGCTGATTGGTTGGAATTTAAATGACTATTCAGTGGGGATATTACTGGCACGTATATTTTGGCAGCCTATATTCCCCTTAGGGTCGTGCGCAGCCATCTGTTGATTACATATGGCTACTTATGTCATTGCTAACATACTCAGAGTCCAAAAAAATTGTAAGCGATCAAGCGAGCTGTTGCTAGTAGCTACTAATAGGGAAGAGCTTTCGTAAGAGGACAGAGACAGCTAGCTTTTGACTATGAACCAAATGGTAACATCTAGAATAAGTCAACCAAGTACTACAGATTAAACACAAAATTTATCAGCAAATACTATTTCAATTGTTATCTTTATTATTTAACTAATCTCATCAGACATAAAATGGATTTGTCAAATTTGTCATCAAATCTACCACTCTCTCACCCAATCAACGATGATTCAATAGATGAAATCAACAAAGAGCTTTCTAATGAGTTTAAAATCGGTGCTAGATCAATTGCTGCTTTATACAGACTTTCCAACTCCAAGACCTCAATCATACAGGCTAAAGGATATTTGAATTGTTTGAATGACTTGCTTGCGTTGATTGACAACGGGTCAGTGCAAGATCTTTCCCAATTAAAATCTCTTCTCCTTTTCAAGAGATCAGAGCTTACAGGAGAAAACAACGACCACGATAACATGAAAAGTGAATCAGTAACAGAGTCTTCAAGATCACCAAAAGAGTCATATGAAGATAAACCAACAAGAATAGCAACAGGTCAGCCAGCACAAAACGTTACCATAGAACCTGCGATAACAACCTCCGTGTCTCAAAGGCAAGAAGAATCACACTCACAACAACCCTCCTCTAATAGCAACCATAATAAAGAAACTGTGGAAGATTATCCACTTTCATTGAAAGGCTACGAGTTTAACCTGAAAGCAGAGACAGCTCCTTTCAACTTCCCGCCTTCCAGAGCTCCTTTATCAGTTCATCCACAAACAAACAAATATTACACATCACATCATAACCACAGTTCAAGTGGAAGAATTACGAAAAACAACAAGATAAAAGAGTACAACTTGAACTTCAAAGCCAGACATGGCAGTAACTCGCATAATAATAAGTCAAACAACCTAGATTATTCCTCCTCTGATCTTGAGGAAGTTGAAGATGTGAATGATGACGACGATGAAATGGTTCTCGTCGATGGGAACCAGTCCATGAAAAGAAAGTTGAATGAATCTATTTCATCAGCTAAGAGGTCGAGATTTGAACATTGATCAAATGTTTCTTCAACTATTAATTATTATTTTTTCCCCTTTCTCATTCCGTTTCTCAGATTTATCACAACAATTTTTTTCTACATAGTTGCTCTGCACTTTCATTCTCTAATTTTTTTCAGATCATCTCTTCTGTTGTATTGCATTGGCGTCTTGTTATATATTCTGTTTCCTTTTTTATTTGCTCTGTTTTTATACTTTTTTCCATTTCAATTAATTTTTTGCATCAAGTAGCATTTAGTTTTTTATATCGACTCCCTCATGGACAAACTGTAGAAGCAAAAACTTCTTCGAAAATAGGCTGTGGTAAGTACCAATAATGCTAAATTCATTATATAAAATTTTGTAAAAATACATGTAAAAGCTAAACACAATTACTACATCAATAGTCCCAAACAAAAACTTACCATATATTATCTCTTGAACATGTCGACAACTGTCTTCACAGTATCATCATATCTTTTGGAAGGATTGAAAGAGCTACCATGTCTAGACAGCAATCCATTCTTGGCAGATGCATTAGACTTCGCAGTGTCCTTTTGAATAATCTCACTGAAAACCAATCTAACAATGTTTTTATAGTCTTCAATGTCAAAGGTATATCCACCAGGTTTACTGGATTGACGTTTCATCTCCTTACACTTATCCAAAATACCTTTATCAGTACTCTTGAACATTTCAAAATAAGTTTCCGATCTTCCAAAATCAACTTCTTCAGGGCGACCCATCACATTTCTTAACATTTGTTTCAACACTCTGATATTGACAAAAATGGAATACAAACCGTTATTATTCATTTTAATGATTCTTCTTGATTCAGAAACCAATGTATGATCAATCAAATCAGGCAAAGCTTTGAGAATCTGTGACTTTGTAGTAGTACCAACTTTTTGAGAAAGCAATTTATTGATTTCCATGATCAGTTTATTGAATTGCATCACACTAACATCAACTTCCCCGCTTTGATATGGCTCCATCCAGGTATCTTTGTCGTACATTTGAGTCACAGTTAAGATTGCCTTACATCTCATATCATATCTGAAATATAATTTGATATCATCCAGCATTTCTTGTAAAGAATCAACAATTTCAATAAACTGAGCGACGTAGTCACCATACAGGGCTAAATGAGTATCACCGAAATTTTCAGAGGTAGGATCATTGGTTTCCAATTCATCTGTAGTTTGCTTGGTGTCAGAGTAATTGGAAAAGTGCCACGTTTCTCTTAATGAGTTCAATTTGGAAATTTCTGAGGTGATTGTTGGTTTCACTACCCTCTTCAAACTAGGCAACCAGTCCAAGGTATTGGATAATGAGCTGAATAGTTGAGATAGTTGTGAGTATTTGTTAACATCAAATAGTTCAGGTTGTTTGATCAAACTAGGTAGTTTTGGACCAGGTTTCATGGACAAGTCTAATTCATGCTTTATTAAATCCGATTCTTGTCTTGAAACAGAGTTGGACATCAAACGTCTTGATTGTGATTTCAAATCCTCGTTAGAAAACCATAAAGGAAGAAGACTGTCTTTGGTTTGTTTCAAGAATTCAGGAGGAACCAGCTCTTCCAAATCAGTTCTGTACTTTGTTACCATTTTATTCATACATTTCATCAAAATAGTGACATAAGATTCTCTGAAATATAGTGAGGTATCCAAGGCTGTTAATGAAGATTGGAAAAACTTTTTCAAAACGGAACCAGATTGTAAATCAGCGGAATTAGTTTCAACCATCCAGTCAGTGGAAGCGATTTTATCAAATTGGAAAGACAAAGTATTTTCTAATTGCTTGACGAAAACAAACTTCATAAAACGATCAAAGAATGACAATGGAACTTCTTTTTGATTCTCCGGGAATAAGACATATGCACTACCAACAAAGAATAAGAAGTAGTCAACAATAGCACCCATGTTGAACACATTTGCTGGAACCAGAAGGTTTCTTTGTGAAACTGTAGCTTCATGTTCAATATAAACTGAATCATTAGAGCCAACCAAAGTTGGTTTACTATCACCACTTTCAAAAATATCAGTTAATGCGTCATTGAACTCAACTGATTTTGTCAAAGCACCACTGTCATCCAATCTCAATTTTGCAAATTGGAACAATTGTTCACCATGGCTAAACATATCACCATTTATAATTTTCGTGAATGGGGTTTCAACATTCTTGAGTGGATCATCGTGGTCGTTGAGATCCTTTGTATAATCTTCATCAACAATATAACTGTAAATCAAATCACCTATTTGCTTCTCCAGACTGGCCCAAATTGTGTCAACAGCGTAATCACCCTTACCCAGTCGAACTATACCTCTAATAGCAGTATAGTTTTGCAAGAGGTAAATACATTTGGCAAATAAAGCTTTGAAAAACTCATGTAGGATGAACAGACTAGCATTGTTGATGGCATATAAACTGAAGTCGAGCAAGTTGTTGGTCTTTGTTGACTGTTGACTTAATTCAATTTGATCTGGGTACTTGACTTTCATATCTTCCATGGTTTTGTAAATCAACGCCTTCAATTCATCTCCTGTTTGTGAAGAAAGAACAGTCAGGGCATCCTCAAGTTTGTTCAGCTTTTTCAACACATACAAGTGGGTCTTAAGAGTTTTGAATCTGGTTGTATCTTCACCAGGGGAAAATTCATCTTCGTCTTCTAGTTCGTGCAAGAACTGCATCACTGGCTTATTAATAACTTTGGAAATATCATCAATATCTGTAGATGAAACAGAGAAAAACTCGGCTTTCACTTCATCTTCGTAAATAATATTGGAGGTACCCCTTCCAGTTTTCATGTACATGATGTTACTGACATCTTCGATAATCAAGTCAAACAACTTCTTTACCTGTGATTGTAGCGATTGTTGGGTGGACTTCAGTGTCGGTATCTGCCATAAACCAAACTTTTCAGCTGTAGCAAATGATTTGGTGATGTATTGCTGAGCATGAGTGAAATCTCTGGCTTCAATGTAAGAATCAATGGTTTCCGAATCAGCTCTCAATTCACTTATACTATCCAAAATTTCGTGGGCTTCACTATACTGCATGTTCTTATTATTCAACTCGTTCATCAATCCTACTCTGTTATTCACGATCTTTTCAACACTTTGTAAATCTGATCTGATATTTGAAAGGGTGGTTTGTGACTCGGATAAAGAGGATATGGCCAAACCGTATGAACCAATGGCATCATTAAAGGCCGCATAGTTTTCATTAACTGCTTTCTTCAAAACCTGACTGAACTCTTGGTTAAGATTCACAAAATCAGGGTACCTATGAGCAAGACCAACAGATGTATTATCTAGCAACAGTAATGCTGTGTCTAATGGATTGCAATCCTGATTTAGTAAACTTGGCCAATCATCTTTGATTTTCCCAAGAACATGAGACAACTCATTTGATTGGTATGACATGCTGTGGGTTTGTTCTCAGTGTGTTGTTTGTAGGTGGATGTGCTGTAACTTGGGTTGTGTGACTTGTTACAATCTGTGAACCAGGGTAAATCAACTTTCAACGTGTAAGTTCCACTCGTAAACACGCACCTTTGACCCTTTGAGACTTACGATTCCTCTCTCAGAGTGCAGCCTTGCGCAGTGCGCGCTTATATATTACAGGCTTAGCCATTTCATGGAAATTATGGCCATTATCACTATGATTACCCTACGTACAATACCTATAAAAGTAATGAATCTCACAACTTCCAAATCAATAGTTTGAATGACTATAAATTTTGATATAAATTACAATGCAAGTCCCGTGAGAATGATGCTGTCTATGCAAAAGGTTGTCTATTTTCAGTTGGGTCAATTTTGAAAATGTGATCAGGATTCATAATACCCTTTTTATCCAAAGCAAATTTGATACTTCTCATCAAATCAATGGTGTCATCACCAAGTTCAAATGGAAGCAAATCTCTCTTATCACTAACACCAATTCCATGTTCTCCAGAAACTGTACCATCCAATTCAATGGCCTTTCTTGACATATCATTGATGATCTTATGGGCAATATCAACTTGATCAGGATCAAATATGACTAGGACATGTAAGTTACCGTCACCAGCATGCCCTGATGCAGTAGCTAAAAGTCCAGCATCGTATAATTCCTTCATGGTTGTGGCCATTATATCAGGTAATTGAGAAACTGGAACACAAACATCAGTAGGTAGAACCAGTGCATTTGGCTTTATTTTCTTAGCCCAGTTTAGAGAGTTCCATAACAAAGTCTTTCTCACTCTCCAAATGTCAGCCTTTTGATCATCATCTTTAACGACCTCAATGTTGAATCCATTATTTTGCTTTCCTATTCCAGTGACCATTTTCATGGTTTCTTTCATCGCGCTAACATTTGGTGCACTCAACTTAAGTAATAGTAAATGATCAGGAGCCCAATTACGATCACCACCAGTTCCCATTTCACAGACAGCAGTCATTTGTCTATCATCCATGAATTCAACTGCATTACATTGGATTCCCTCTTTGAAAATTTCACCGACTGTTCTTGTAGCTTCACTAATCTCTTTGAAATTCATCAAAGTGATGACTTCATTTTCCGGTTTAACATGTAATTTTAAAGTTGCTTCCACAATAATACCTAGAGTACCTTCTGATCCAACAAATAAATTCGTTAGATTATAACCGTTGGATGATTTTCTTGGTCTATTTCTGGTCTTTATAATGGTTCCATCAGCAAGAACAACGGTAAGTGACAAAACGTTATCTTTGGCAGCACCAAATCTCACAGCATTGGTTCCAGATGCATTTGTAGCCAAAATTCCACCAATCAAAGCACCAGGAGCTGGATCAGGTCCAAACATCAATCCGTGAGGTTCCAAATACTCGTTTAACTCCATCCATTCAACACCAGGTTGAACAACAACATCCAAATCATCCTCATGCAGTTTCAAAATGTTATTCATTCTACTCACATCAATGGAAACACCTCTTCTGGTTGGGATAAAGTGTCCTTCAATAGATGTACCACCAGAAAAAGGTATAACAGGGATAGTCAATTCATGACACACCTTGACAACTTTAGAAACTTGAGATATGGAAGTTGGATAAACCACACAATATGGAAGTTCGTTTTCTTTTGAGGGGACAAAATTAGAGTTGTCGTTTGAATGATGTTTCAATTCACCTGGAGTAACTGTAATCTGTTCTTCAGAGACAATTTTGGAGATTCTCTCAAGTCCCTGCTTTACCACATCATCAGACGCAAATTTGAGCGGTTTCAATTCAGCTAATTTTGTGGTTGAACTTGTATTCTGGGTTTGCAAATTGGAAGAACCATAATAACCGACGACGCCACTTAAAAGGCATCCAACAATAGCAGGAATATTCGATTTTTGTGGGACAGGTTTGACAGGAGTGTGCACAGTTGAGTTCAACCTTAGATTTTTTTTCAAAATACCTAAGGGATATCTTAGTTGTCTTCTCAAGACAAACATTTTTGAATTGTGGGTAAGACCAGTGCAGTTGAAACTTGTTGTTCGTGATAGAAGCCCGAAGGTCTGTTCAACTGTCGTGAGTCAAAAGGTGTTTGATGCTTTGTCATCTTCTGGGTTGAAACTTGAAAGTGTTCCCCACAAACAAACAGATACAGGACCGTTTGACGTTGGTCTGAGTCAAACAGAAACCCATGAACTTTGAAGATCTCTGATCAAATCGGTAATCTTCCGCCAATCAACAACTAGTGCGTTACTGAGCCTCATTCTCAGAAAAGTCACGGGCAAAGACTTGAAGTCATACATGAAATACATAAATTCTTCTTGGAACGCGGAAGAAAATATTACACTTCTGTTAAAAAGACAAGTACACGTGATCACATCATCTGACGAGCCGCACAAACTACCTTCTTAAAATTTTTAATTTTTTTAGGGAAAGATGAAAGGGAAAAACTTCACGTAGGTACCTTATGCCATATGCCAATTCCCTTTTTCCATCATTTCTGAAAACCACACACCAAAACAATTCAATTTATATAACAACAATGGCCAGCTTACTTCCTATTTCTGCTTACAACTTAGCTTTGAAGCCATTCTCTCCAGAGCCATGCCACACAGAGGATTTCCCTGTCACTGTCAGACTTACTCTGGCTTCTGTTGATCCTGAATCCGTTGATGGTAAGGATGAGCCATCCACTTTAAGAATCCTAAAGAGAGTTTTAGATGCTGATGACTTCGATTCTGATGATTCTGACAATTCCGACGAAGATAATGAAGATGATGAAGATGATGAAGATGATGAAGATGACGAGGAATCATCCAAGAAGGAGAAATTAGAAGCTGAAGAAGCCATTGAAAAGATCAAGAAAATTCTCGATGAGGATGATGAAAAGAAAGCCGACAAGAAGAAGGACAGCAAATCAGAAAAGAAAGAAGGTGATGGAGATGATGAAGACGACGACGACGAAGAATACGTTGATATTGAAGACTCTGATGATGCTGAGTCTGATATTGAAGATGACTTCTCTGTTCAAGAGTTTGTCTTGTGTACATTGTCTCCAAAGGTTCAATACCAACAAACTTTGGATTTGACCATTCAACCAGATGAAGAAGTTTTCTTTGTTGTGACCGGTTCTTACTCAATCCACTTGACGGGTAACTATGTTGAACACCCATACGATGAGGAAAACGATGATTACAATGACCTTTCTGACTCCGGCGATGACTCCGATGATGACTACGATTTGGCCCCAGATGAAGATGAAATCGCTGAAGGTGAAGATTTTGATTTGGACGAATTGGATAATGTGGAAGATGTTGAGGGCAAGATTCAAGAATTGGTTGAGAAGGATGAATCTGAATCCAAGAAGAGAGCTGCTGAGGATGATGAAGATGATGAAGAAACCGAAGAGCCAAAGACTAAGAAGATTAAAAAGGAAAAGAAGAAGGAAAAGAAAGAAAAGAAGGAAAAAAAGGAGAAGAAAGAAAAGGAAGTCAAATTTAACAAGGAATTAGAACAAGGTCCAACCAAGCCATCCCCAAAGAAAGAGGACAAGAAATTTTTAACAAAGACGTTGACTGGTGGTGTCGTCACTGAAGACAGAACCGTCGGTACTGGTCCAGTTGCCAAGAAGGGTAACAAAGTCGGTGTTAGATACATCGGTAAGTTGAAGAACGGTAAGATCTTCGACAAAAACACTTCAGGTAAGCCATTTTCCTTCCGTTTAGGTGCCGGTGAAGTGATCAAGGGTTGGGATATTGGTATTGCCGGTATGGCCGTCGGTGGTGAAAGAAGAATTGTCATTCCAGCTCCAATGGCTTATGGTTCCAAGAAGCTCCCAGGTCTTCCAGCTAACTCCGAATTAACTTTCGATGTTAAGTTGTTGTCCATCAAATAAAGCCATTCATTTATGTTAATTCGATAATCGATCTGTTTTTAATAGTTTTGTTTTAATATTTCTTTACTTCTAAATTTTTTTAACCCGTGATGAGTCTACTCATATCAAAAATCGTTACAGTGAACAATTAAAAGGTTTGCTAATATACAATTTAGTGTAGTGAGGTACACTCGTGATCTACTACTCCATTATTAGATCACGCTGGCCGTAATATCCAGCTATTACAAACAAAATTCGTTTCATAATTGTAGAATTGATTTCATCTAAGTCATTCCCCAATTGCTTCTTTGCCTTTTTACCCAATGCTCTAATCACAGAAAGATCGGACCCATCAAGCACATCATCGATAGACTCCAAGATTCTAAATATCCACAATGTAAAGTTCTCATTCACTTTCGTATTCAACCATTTTGTGAAATAGACAATCAACTTAATTACTTCATTTTCTTCAATGATTTGCGTTATCAATTCATCCGTTGGTTGATTTTCAAAAATGAACTGTTTCCATTCCTTTTGCGTTTTTGGCAAATCTATAGCATCAAGTTCAGTTAAGTTGTTTCTAAAATTATTGTACCGTTCTCGATTATTTCTATACTCTTCCAGGTATATTCTTTCTTCACTTTCACTATCATTTTGCTCTTCATCATCCCCATTTGAAGAAACCCAATAAATTCCACCATCATCTGAATCATCATTCTGTGAAATGAACTGAGAATCGAATCCTTGGGCTTCTAGTCTGACCAATGCTAGATATTCATTGACGTCTTGAGGAATTTTGCTTCTGTCAACCATATTCAGATCAATTGCTATTGGAAATGCTCTTCGTTGTCCAAAGAGTGGGTCTAATGGACCTTGTGAGTGGGATTCATTGTTGGATTCAACCAGCTGTATTCTCTCATTTATTCGATCAGACTTCTGTTTCTTTCGCTGTGGATGTTTTATCCCTATCAAATGAGCTGGATATGCTGATGGTACTAATTGATAATCTTGTCTCCGTTTTGACATTCTCAGTTCGAGTTGTATGGTCACTTAGGGCTTAACATATGCATGTACATTTGAAAAATGATGAAAGCTATGAAAATCTAAGATTAAAAAAATGACGCTCGGTCACATTTTCCAGATTGAAGAGTTCATGATTTAGTGAACTTTGAATCCACGAGTGACGATGCCCATAAGCTCCAGGTTCCAGAAAATAATATTTCAACTCCTAAGGCTTAGGCATGAACTTGAATCACATTCATCACTTCACATGACAAAAAGAAGACTCGATGACACCGAAGACCATCTGTATGCTAAAGCTGTACAATCAGAGACACCGAATCGACAAATAGTTTGCACTCTTCCCCCACTGTGTTCACGAAAACCAAGTTCTTTCACAACACAGGAAGCTTATGAGTTACATTACCAATCACAGCATACCAACAATTGTATAACGTGTGGTAGAAATTTCCCAAACGAAAAGTTGTTTGACATTCATATAACGGAAAACCACAACCCATTCTTCGATATCAAATTACTAAGAGGAGAGCATGTTTTTGAATGCTTCGTTGCTGGATGTGAAAGATTATTTTCAACAAGAAAGAAGAGAAGATTACATTTAATTGACGTACATGATTATCCTAAGGACTTCTTGTTTAGTGTTGTTGATTATGGAATCAGTAGAAATCAAACAAGTTTAATAAAGAAACACAACCGAAATTATAATAGTTGAGATTTCAAATTAAATTTAATAAACTAGTGACATCTTTAAATTGATCAATTATAAATATATAAAACCAAGTATATCTTTGAAGTCAATAAGTATTTAGAGGTGAACTAGGCATTGAGTACAGCTTAAAGCTTGCGCATCGCTATACAGTCTACTGAGGTGTCTGCCACTAATACTGCACGTGTCAGTAAGTCATCGCTGTAATGGCTGCTTGATTAAACAGCAGCTGTTTGAGATACGGGGACGGATACAAAGTCCACTGACACATGGTAGTGAAAGCAAACACATTAACTCATTTGGTTTTCTCCAATATAATAATTCAAAATGGTATGTTCAAATATGTTCTCAGAAAGATCCAATTGATTGTTTTATCGGGTTTGGGTTAAGTTGTGATTCAAAATCCATGACTTGCCAGTTATCTGGCACCAGCTCAAATTGACCTGTCTCCAATTGATGCTTACCATCCCTTGTCAATATCACCAGAAATACTAACATTTTTATTCTTACTTTATCTTCTGTTTTAGTCCGGTATTCAAAGTTTATTAAGAGTATGTCACTTCAACCATTTATGATTTTCTTTTCAATGTGAGCACATAAACGCAATCGCAAAGTTACAGATTTCAATGAGGTAACATTCCAGCTATCAATGTTGAATACTTTATACATCTGAAAAGAAACTTTAAGAATTGCTATTGTGATATGAGATACGAGATACTAACATGCGAGTTCACATTTGTGTACCCATTTCGATTATTTAGACTGAAAAAGATGCACAAGAAATTGTTTCCAAAGCCAGACAATGTATGTACTTTTTTTTTCTTTCCTGATAGAAACATACCGACAAATGAGAGAAAGAAACAAGAATACTAACGTGAATCCGAATTTGTTTTTTAATAGACCGTGCTCAAAAATTGAAGGCTGCTAAGTCTGATGCTCAAGCTGAAATTAATGCTTACAAGAGTAAGAAAGAAGAAGAATTGAAGGCATTCCAACAAGAATTTTTGGGATCCAACAAGAAGTTGGAAGATGATGCTGACAAACAAGTGGAAGATGAATTGGCTAGTATCAAGAAGACCGCTGCTGCTAAGAAGTCTTCTGTGGTGAAGTTATTGGTTGATGCCGTTACCACTCCAATGCCTGAGTTGCATGTGAATATTTCCTCTAAGACCGCTTGATTTATCACAGTGTATTAATGTATCTCCAAAAAGGTAAATTACGGACTTCATTTTGTTCTCTTCTCCAATGCATTCCCTTTGACTATGCTGATTTGACCACTATATGTGGCATTTTTTAGATTTTTGAAAAAATAGTTCGAATCCCAATATTAAAGTAGACTTTTCGTTTCAATTTCTACTTCTTGATTGTTTGTATATAATGTTGTCGTAACTTCTTTTCCATCATGATTCATATGAGTAAGTAAATGTGTTGTTGCGTCATTCTATGTGCACCTATAGATGTGATGCGGGTGTTCAACAAAAAGGTCACATAGAAGAAATTTGTAAGGCAAAGTGCGAATCTCAAACGAGCAACAATCTGCGGAACTGGAAGGAGAAAAAAAGGGCTCTTTTTGTTGGAAACCAACAAAGTACAAACAAACTTTCACTACGATACTTGTAACTTGTCCTCTTGAACCACCTTTTTTATCTTCGTTCAGAAACAGCTATACCTACTAACAACAACCATGGATGTTCCACAAGCTGAGTACCCCCAGGATGAGCTTCTCAAATACAACATCTTGTCGTCTCCCCCAACAACTCTGAAAGATTCAGTCTCAACGCCAAACCCATACTCTATATCTCCACACAGGGAAGTTGTCAAGATTAGCAGAAGACGGCCTCGTACAAAACACAAAGTGCAAACAGCCAATAACAACGCTTCTACAAGACTAAGAAGGCATGTGTCTGAGAGATCATGGACAATTAGAAACTGGTACAAGCACATCCATTGGAAAAACACTCTGATTGTCGTTATTGTTCCTTTTCTTGGACTTCTATTACTGGTTTTCAAGCACATCGAACTTAACAGACATACCCTCGTGTTTGCATCAATCAACTATTTGATCACTTTGTTATCTGCAAATTTACTTTATCATCGGTATTGGTCGCATCATTCATTTACCATTAATAATGAGCGCGTTGTTTATGGATTGGCTGCTCTAGCCAGTGGTGGAGGATTAACATCTGCTAAGAACTGGTGTGCTTCTCACAGAGCTCACCACAGATATTGTGATACCACTGATAAGGATCCTCACAATATTAGAAGAGGCTTATTGTTCAGTCATTTTGGCTGGATGGTTTTGATCCACAACCCGAAAATTGCAAGCACCATCAGAGAGAGTAAGTTGGATGAGTTACCAAATAAAGCCGTTGTGAAGTGGCAGTTAGAAAATTATTTCTCGCTCTTCATTTTGATTGGTCTGGTTATCCCTTCTGTTGTGTGTGGATGGTTTTGGAATGATTACTGGGGTGGACTGATTTATGCTGGATTTTTGAAAACTATATTGGTTCAACATTCGGTTTTTTCGGTTAATTCCCTAGGTCATACTATGGGTACGAGACCATATAATGATACAAAATCACCAAGAAACAACTTTTTGTTGAGTTTAATTACTATGGGTGAAGGTAATCAAAATTTTCATCATGAATTTCCAATGGATTATAGAAATGGATATGAATGGTACGAGTTTGATCCTGTCAAGTGGTTGATTAGAGCCTTACAATTATTTGGTGTCGTCAGTGATGTTAGAAAGGCATCTGCATCCACTATTGCCAAATCATATGTTCAGCAACAACAAAAACTGATTGATAGAACTAGATCTCAATTAAATTGGGGTATTCCGATTGAGCGCTTACCTGTGTTCAGTTCAAAGGAGTTCAATGAATTAGCTAAAAACGCCAAAGGTAGATATATTGTTATTGTTTCTGGTATCATCCATGATATTACACCATTTGCCAAAGACCATCCTGGTGGACTTCCTTTGATTAAAGCTTCTCATGGAAAGGACTGTACAACCGCTTTCAATGGAGCTGTCTATCAGCATTCCAATGCTGCTCGTAATTTGCTTGCCACAATGAGAATTGGAGTTTTGGGTGGTTCTGAGGACTTATTTTGGAAGCAACAAAGAATTGAGAATAAATCTGTTCCTATTGATAATGATGCTGATGGAAATAGAATTGTGAGAAGTGGTTCACAGGTGACAACATTCAACACTGTTATTGGTGGTACTGCAGGTGCTGCTTAATTCCTTGAATTTATTTATAATGACTTCTTGACTACTATTCGATTTATTTATTGGTGTTATGTATTTTCTTTTCTAAATATATATTTTTGGTCCAAGGTTACCGGCTTAGATATGTTTTTTGTAATTCGAGTAAGCAGGTAAAAGCATTTCAAATGGTTCAGTTGGAATTTCGCACCCGTGCACCAAAGTTTCTGCAACGTAATGTACGCAGCTCAGTTTGGAATCTTTCTTTACATGGCTGCTTTATCAGCTAGCAACAACTGTACAGATACAACATCGAGCGACAACATCCAACGACAACCACAACATCTTTTCTACAAGTCAACTTCAAGTTTCACAATGGAAGGATTATTTTTCAATATCGACAACGGTTACATCGAAGGTTTGGTTCGTGGTTACAAGAACGGCCTCTTGACCAATTCTCAATACATCAATTTGACACAATGTGATTCTTTGGAAGACTTGAAGCTTCAATTGTCATCCACTGACTACGGTAATTTCTTATCAAATGTTTCAACTGCATTATCCACAACTATCATTGCTGAAAAATTGAATGATCAAATCTACAAGGAATTTAGATACATTAGAGCACAAGCAACTGAACCACTTGCCAAGTTTATGGATTTCATTACATACGGTTACATGATTGACAATGTTGCATTGATGATCACTGGTACCATTCACGAAAGAGACAGAAGTGAAATTTTGGAAAGATGCCATCCTTTGGGTTGGTTTGAAACTTTGCCTACCTTGTCCATTGCCACAGATTTGGATTCTTTATACCAGACAGTTTTAGTCGATACTCCATTGGCACCATATTTCCAAGACTGTCTTTCCGTTGATGACTTGGATGACCTGAATATCGAAATCATTAGAAATACATTATATAAGGCCTACCTTGAAGATTTCATTTCTTTCTGTCAAAAGGAATTGCCTTCTCCATCAGATGAAATCATGACTAGATTGTTACAATTCGAAGCTGACAAGAGAGCCATCAATATCTGTGTTAACTCTTTGGATACTGAACTGTCACCACAAGAAAAAGCCAAAATGTTGCCTGATGTCGGTAAGCTTTCCGAGCAAAGTTTCAAGCATCAATTAATTGAAGCTGGTGATTTGGAACAATTGAAGATTATCATCACTGCGATTGGTGAATACAAGAACTTCTTTGATGATGGTGGAGCTTCTGGTTCAAACAAAAACTTGGAAGATCACTTTTATGAGCATGAGATGTATTTATGCAGAGATGCTTTCACGCAACAATTCACCATCAGTACCGTTTGGGCATGGATTAGATCTAAGGAACAAGAGGTCAGAAATATTACCTGGATAGCTGAATGTATAGCACAAAACCAAAAAGACAGAATTAACAACTATATTTCAGTCTACTAGAATTGTCTCACTGATCAAAGGCCATTGACTTAGTTTTTATTTTCATCTTTCATTTCCAAGAAAAAGTTAGAAAAAAAATATATCTTCTACCTTGGTTTGTTTCTATTTGTACATTCTTTTTGTCTTTAACCTGTTGTTTTCATCATTTAATTCATATAAACTCTTCTACTGAAGTACTGCCAGTTAAACTTTCGGAAAACGGTTTACACTACTGAATGGTATAAATATTGAATACAGGTAAACTTATTAATTATAGCAAAACTCATATATTTCGCACAGAGGCAAGAAAGCTATTATACACAACATAAATAGAATGACAAGAGCCTAATAACAGAACAAACTAAAACAAAACAGAATGAAAAAAATATATATCATCAAGACGTTAATAAGAGTAACAAAAAAGAAGAGCAAATAAATAATAGTAATGAGGAAACGGAGTGAGTGAATAGGTATAGTCTAAGAAGTAAATGAAAAGAGAAAATAGTGAACTCAGTGTATAGTATTTTTTTGACAACTTTAATGACAAGTAAAGTGATTTAAAGCAAAAATAGAAAGTAGCAAAATTGGGAATTGGAACAAAGGGAACTTTAGCCTTTTGAAGGTAAAAAGCAGCTAGGTAAGCGTCACTGAATTCCAGCAACTCAACTGCTGGCAATTTCAACAAAAAAAGGCATTAAAATCAGGGAAAGCTTTTTTTAAGAAGTGAACAGAATGCAGAGAAGAAAACAATGCAGCGAAAGACAGAAAGAAAGTCTTGGGAGGGTTTAGTTAGATGAAGTGTAACATGGGAGATCATAATACCAATTTGACAATTCTTTCATAAGGTCTGACCTTCAAGAAAGCGCATCTGGTACCAGCAACTTTCTCAAATGGTTCCACTAAAGCACCTTGATAAATATTAGCTCTAGGACATTGACTCAAGTCCAAATACTTGATAGTCTTAGAATTCGAAAGCAACATATCAACACCTTGTCTAGTGACTCTAATACACCCAGTGATAATTAGCTTCTCCAACAATGGTAAACGAGACACAGATACCAATGAGTTATCAGAAACGGCAGAACCACAGAAAGACATGTTCAGAATACGCAGGTACTTGCAGCACAAGTATAAGATAGCCAATGAATTGTCAGTCAAGACACAACAGAAAGTCAAATCCAACTCTTCTAAGAATGGGCAGGCGGTGGCTAGTGAGGTGATGGCACGATCAGAAATGAAAGTACAATCCCTTAAGATAAGCTTGGTCAAGAGAGGGAACTTCACTTGTGACCATAATGCAAATCCATTATCGGTGATTGTAGTACATCTTGTCAAATTCAAGCTTGTCAAACGGTCGCTTGCGTTGATTGCAAAATGCAACATAGTCTTATCAGTGAGATATTTGCAGTATGATAAGTTTAGTTGAGCCAATTTAGAACAACCGAATCTTGAAGAATCTTGTTTGTAACCAATCAATCTCTCAATAACATCATCTCGGACCTTTCTGCAATTTGACAAATCGATTTCATCCAACTCTCTACCAACAACACTCAAATCCATAATAGCCATAGCTGAAATATTCCAATTGTTCTTCATGTACAACTTCTTGATTGAACCTCTGATACCAACTTCATTAATAAGATAACTGAATGATCTATCAGTGATATGGAAACAGTTACAAAGGTTTATCACTTCAGGTCTAGAACCAACAAAATTGGTGATTTGAATCAATCCTTGATCATCAAGATCTTTATTGTATGGCGACAAATCTAAATTCTTGAACAAATCTTCACCTAGATAAATCAACTGTTTCCAACGTCTGCAAACTCTTGACATTCTCATCAATGTAGGCAATTCCAGATATTGGAAAATCTTCAAGAAGATCGAATCAGGTAAAGGACCATTAGTTAACACCGATGATCTTCTACGACCATTGTTAATATCAGCCAATCTTAATCTATAATCATGGAAGGTGTACTGGAATGGCTGTCTTGGTGGATTATTGAATCTGTAAAGTGAACCTCCAACCGGATTCATTATAGGCATGGAAAGTGACGTTTTTCTAGGCTGGATTGCAGGTGAGTACATCTCTTGTTCTTGTTGTGGAGTTGGGCGTGGAATAATATCGAGTAGCTGTTTTTGTGGGGCAAGAGGAGATGTACTTTCCATTGGATTTGGATGAGAGATATGATTGTCTTTAGGGGCAAAGGAAAAACTACCTTTGAAAGTCGATGAAGCTTCAGATGCATTGGAAAATAAGGAACGTCTTGTATCAGATGTCTTTTCTTCTTCACTTGAACTAACAATGTTGTTTTCTTCATCATTCCATGGTATACTCTTGAACATTGGTTTGTTTGGTAAAGGATAAGGGTCGGACTCATTAGCCAGCAACGAGTCAACAGTAACCCTATCACTTGGCGTGATTTCAGTAGAATGAATTAAATTACCAACAGAGTCATTATTTTTCAATCTTTCACCTGCTGTAGTCTTCATCTCTTCGACAACAAATGGGTATCTTCTACATAACTCAACTAAAGTATGACCCTTAACGACAATGACTTCACAGTCTGAGACCGCACGAATATCAGCAGATCTATTCTCCAGTTTGGCGGTTGGATCATCACCTAGAGAAGATAAAAAGGCCATTTCACCAAAGAATTTACCAGATCCAAGTCTGGCAATAACTCGGCTAGTCATATCAGGATTCAGCACTTCAATTTCACCATAAACGACAAAATAAATATCGATACCAGAATCACCTTTTCTGAAAATATACTCCATTGTTTTGAAATCTCTAATTTCAACACTCAAGGCCAACTCGTGGAAAACATCAGAGGGAAGAGCTTTGAAAATTGGCAAACTTCTCAAAAATTCTCTGGTCGAAATGGAATTATCTATACTAGGAACATGTGACTGAAGGAAATGGGAATGATTTTGCAAAGCATGCGTAGACGCAGATTCTGGTACAGTTGTTCTAGATAATGGGGAATGAACCTTGGTTTGATGCGCATAGTTATTGGTTTTGGAGAATCTGTCTGAAGGTGTTGGTGAGTTCAAAGTAGATGATGATTGTATGTTGTTATTGTTATTATAACCAGAATTTGTGGGGCTCATGTCATGGCTTCTGACATCGTTTCCTATTATGAAGTTGTTATTGTCATTACCCAATCCTGATTGGAAAGTATTATCAATGATATTGGAGGCAACAACGGTACCAGTTGGAGGCAAGGCAGGACCGGGAACTTGTTCGGATTCATTGGCAACTAGGGAAGCGTTATGGTCCAAAGAAGTGAGGATATTTAGATCGGGTCTTTGGGACAGTCTGCTTGGATTTATGGTGGAGCCTCTAGCTGATCTCTTTCTCTTTTCTTGCATAACCAATCTTTCTTGACCTTCATCTCTAATCAGTCTCTCCATACTTGGAAAATCTGCTAAAACTGCACCTAATGCATCTTTCGTTAAAACACCTAATAGAACCCTCGTTCTTGCGACAACGGTAGCTGTTCTTGGTCTATCAAAAAGGATACCAATCTCACCAAAGAAGGAACCAGTGGTTAATTCAGCGTATACGGCTTCACCATCAGTGGAAGTAACACCGACAGTACCTCTTAGAATCCAGTACATTGACTTAGCCGGTTCTCCAGATTTCACTATATATTCTTGAGGATTATATTGAACAGGCTTGAGACATCTTCCGAGAGCTGTAAAGAAGGCATTTGGTGCATTTTGGAAAAGAGGAAACTTCTTAAACCGTATTAGCAAACCTGGAGGGATGGCAGTTCCATCTTCATATTCATCGTCGGCTTCGTCTGCTGAACTCAGATCTGATAGTCCCCTCTCCAAAAATGAATTGTTTGCCATATCAGTGTTGTTCGGATTAAGGCTATTATTTCGTGTAGTGTCTCTTTCTTGTGTCACATTGGAAGGTGACGCAGGAGAATAATTCAATGCTTCAGTCGAGCTCATATGTTGTCTTTTGTAAGAGTTATCATTTGTATTGCCATCTCCATCATTTGAATTTGCAGACTCTCCGTTTTGAAGTGGATGTCCCTTATTGCGTGGATGAGTGGGTAGAGACCGTTTTCTCTTTTTGCCATTCATGCCTTCATTCTCGTTTTCCGAAAGAGGAGATCTTCTGGATGGTTTGAACTTCATCAGGGATTCCCCTCTTAAAACATCGGACATTATATATGATAAAATCTGTTGTTTTGTGGTGTTTTGTTTCTAAATCGAAGTTGATAGTAAGTGAAATAGAGGCAATAGTCGAGGACTCAAAGGTGTTGTCACTGTTGTGATGTAGGATTCGGTGATTGCTGTTCGAAAAAAAGGGAAAAAAGGCAGGTAGAGGGAACGAAACTGGAAGTTGTCTGACAGTGAAAGTAAAACCAGGAAAGCGAGGGTATATAAATGGGGGAAAAGGATCAAGATCAAGATGGATGAATTTGTCTTGGAATCTGGAAGCTGTTGAAGTAAGGTTGTTCTCTGTGTTATTCCAAAACTTCTTAAAGATTAATTTGTAGGTTTGTTCTTTGGATCTGTGTTTGTCGTGGTGTACAAATTTGTTGTGTGTTGAGTTTAGTGAATAATCCAAATCTCTAAGTAACTGAGAGAACAAACGGAAAGAATCGAACCTTAACAGAAATAATACCTGCAACTACAAAGAAGATCCAAATTCACCTGAATCTTTCCCGGCCGCACAGCTGATTGCAGCATATTTGGAAATTGAACCATGGCATGTGGATGGTGCGCGCCTCGATTTAATTCATGCCAGCCTAGGCTGAGGCCTGCTCGCCGCCAATGGCCCTAGCTCGCCAGCGCTCGCCTGGTCGCCCACATGCACTCTGTGACTCAATGCCACCGGGACAGAGTATTTACATGTACCGTCACTCGTGTACGTATATAGAGAAGGGCCCGTTTAACTTTCTCCGGCCGGCCCACTTCTGTCACATTGACCCGGCCGAGCTCAAGCTATACAGCGGCGCGTGGAACATTCTTTGTTCATTTCTTTAGTTCAACGCTCATTAACAATCAAATATTATCATCTCTTTTTGTACTTGTACTACACTAATTGTAGACCATGTGAATCCTATTAGCTTGGTGTATATGATTTCATTTAGTGTTTCTGAATATCACGATATCTACTGGTCATTACTTATATATACACCATTGGATTGGTGCCCTACGGACTACAAACCTGCAGACATTCTGAAACCTTTTTGCTTTGCATCAGACGCAGTTAACTTCCACACACAAGAATTAGAACTTGCGCAGACAGCATTTTCAAAGCTCGTGCGAGTTTCTGTATAGAAATCGAAGCTCTGGAGCTGGCGTCACATGAGCTTTTTTTTTTGCTTGCAACTGATTGCGATTGTAAAGTTTTTCATTTTTTGCCCGACAGCTAACACAACCTACAGTCGTATAAAATAGCTCCTTACAATTTGATATGCCCAAAGAGGACCAATTACTGAAAGGATTCATGCCTTGTCATGAATTAAAACTGTGCACCCAGATGTCATTTTGAGAACCTTCGATCTAGAAGCCCATTTTCAAGCTACAACTCGATTGTGCTTTGTGGAAAAAAGTTCCCAAATTTGGCAGTTTTTCGGTGAACCGTGGATACCATCACCACGCGGCCTTCTGGTCAGAGCGGCGCTGGAATCCTTTATTCTCGAAGTCGAGAGAAATTGTTTTTATTACTGGGCGGGCGACCCAACATTTAATTAGTACGTACGTACTGACTTACTAGGACCAAAAACCCTCAACTCCCAAAAGTCTTCATGGGTAAATAAGTTAGACACAACAATTTTTTTTTCTTTGCATGATGCGGGTTGGAAGATCCCAGAATGTTCAGCATTCCTATTTCGGAAGGTTTTTTAAAAGACAAAATACGCGTCCGGTATCACTCCACTCACTGGGGAGCCCCCGGTGGTCCTTGTCTGCTGCCTCCTCGACGTCCACTTTTTGGAAGACGAACATTTTGTTGTTGTCTTCCTTCGACCACTCTCTTCTTCTTGAATTTCCCTTTCCAGCTTCAAAACATCCCCAAGTACACCATGGAATTGCTCAAAACTGACGTTTTAATAACCCCAAAGCCGCTCCAGACTAGGTACGTTTTTTCCCAAAAAAACGTTTCCGATAAATTTGTTGTTATCGTACTAACATATACATACAAACCTTTACAATAAACTACTCTACGATGACTGGCATACGGCACATGAGATTTAAGATCAAATGGATAGTGATGGTATGCCACCAAAGGATCAAAGATGTGCAGAAAACAATTACAATAATCAAAAAAAACAATAAAATAGAAAACCAAAAAAAGAGAAAAATTAGGAGCTTGTGTACACCAGTACTATCAGAAACATCTACTCCATCTAAGAATTGGTTCAAATGAGTTTGAGAGCTACCTAAAGGCATACCAGTTGGAACAATGTAAGCAGGCAGTTTCGTAAGGAAAAAGGAGTGGAGTCCAAATAGTTTAAACCAGAGTCTCGAAAGAAGTGATGATTATGTGGTTTGTTTGATCGTCGAAGTTAATGGTGTAGGTCGCATCGCAGTGATCAATCTTTGGCTTGTTTTGGATGCCTTGAGATGGAACACGTCTACCTCTTGCACCTCCTTCTTCCTCATCATCTGATGATTCAACAATCTCAATTGATTCGTCGCCTGTGGGTGTTGTCCGACCTGTTTTAAAGTTCTTGCAAACGAGATACAAAGTTGCCTTTTTTGTACTGTAATTGACAGTTTTCATTTTGAATGTACTACCATTGTAGGCAAATTGCATAAAAAGAAAAAACATAGCTGGAGAGAATTTATGAATTTGAGTTGGGTTGCTGATAACTTTATCCATTAACTTCAACATTCCTTCAAAAAACGGGATGCTTTTCCTGTATCTGTCTGCATAAGTTTAAGAATGATTGGGGACACTTACAAGTACTTGCAAGTATTGAGAAGAGCACGAGTTGGTGAATTGAGTTCAATCTGATCCTTAATTTCATCCTCCGACAACTCTTCAACTAATTGATTGAAATTGATTGCATGTTTATCAATGAACTCATGGAGCTCATAGTATTCCTTGAACTTTTTTTGAAACTTTTTTCTGAAGATTCCTTGAGTGCATCCGCTGAGTTCCTGAGTAAATTATAGAAATTCTTCGAAGACACATAGAAGAGCTTGTTGATATCTGCACCAATTAGAGCATCAGCATACATTCACTTGGGACTGTTGGTCCAAGGTTGTTCATGAATTCTTCTGGACATCGATAGTGGTTTGGTGTTGAAGAAAAACTATTCTGTTGTGGCATGATGTGCGGTAGAGATACTCAAAGCGTATGAGTTTTGATGAACCAATGTGTGATACTTGATACTGACTATACTGTTTACACAAAAACACGGGAGCTTGAATCTGTCAGTACGTTGTTGTTAATCGAGACTCAACGCTGCAAACAACTTGCACGGGTTGTTTTCGCTTGTACAGCGTCGCCCAGTGGGTCGATTTTTCTCAAACAAGCACTTCCTGAAAACTGACATAAAGCTCGTCATTTTGATGGTAAGCACGAGAAAAACGGAATTGTGGAAAGGCAGCAATTGGCGATAGTACAAACAAGGTAGCACCCTTGGGTTGGTTGGTATGACGTGTGAACGGTGGTCGTGTTGAAGCTCACTCTGGAGGTTCGTTGGTGGTTGGCCTGGCCGCGGCCGTCAAGCTAGGGCTAGACCCCCGGTCGTCGTTGAGGCCATGGTTTGGATCACCAGGCTGGCCCAGGAAGTCCACCACCGTCTACCAGGGGTATCATCTACGGGGGCCTGTCTTCAATCCACCGGGGGTCCGCACCGGGGAGAGTAGTGAGAAGCTATTCATTACGTGCGGTTCTAGGGAAGCTTTTTTAATTTCCTGCGTAACGAAAATCCATAAATTTTAGAAGCTTTTTGGGCAACGCCGCAAAACCGTTTCTTTTTCTAAATATTTTTTGCCTAACAAAATTTTGGACTTGTTGTGTTAAACTTATGTAGTCGATTAATTTTTATCAGAGAGTCTAATATTTTGCCTCGCCATGATACTTTAACTCACATACCAAACTGGCTGAAAATTTTTTTGTGTGGGCACCTAGAATTTACAGTTAGAGTCAATAAGCAATTCACAACTTCAGCGCTTTTTTTCGATCAAAAAAATTGATTGGTGTGAGCTTGCCTACCCTTTTATCTTGTTGTAAGCAAAAAAAAACTTTTCTTATCAGATTTGATATAATTGGGTGCTGAATCTAATAATCTCAATTGATCTTAAAATATTCAAAAGTACCTTTGTTGAAGATGCCGGCAACGTACAGCTTAATAATTGCTGTTGAGATCGAGTAAGACTTTCACAAGTAGTACTCGCTCCTCCTTTTTTTTCATTCAAGTTTAAGCTTCATGTTCTTGTGTGCATAACTACATCGAATTGGTGAAAACAATCTTGAGTACTGCACACTTGCACGACAAATACGTATAACTACGATTCTTGAACACCTGGGGTGACCATATAAAACAAAGATTTACGATTACGAAGTTAAGTTGATGATTGTGAACCACACATGAAGCAAGTACCACGGGAGTTATAATATTTACAGCTTCCCCTTTCGCATCAATTATATACATAGCCGGCCGTTGAAAATTACAATTGTGTCTTCCTCAACCAACCGTCAACGGTTAGGGTTATACATATATAGCTGGCCCAAATATATATTAATCGATCTGTATTCTTTATATACAGCCTCTTGGATGTGCGATATGTATATACGCCCCCAATATAGTTTGATCATTCAAAGGAGCACGTCCAATTGTGATACAATTTAAAAAACTGAGATGTCGATCACTCACGAAATAAAATTAACGTATACATGCGTACAAAAATTGCTGGAGTCATGATTTGAGTATTATTACTAATTTGGACGTCTATGTACGTTCATGAGATAGTTCGATATTATTCTGGAAATATGACAGGTAGAACCGTTGAAAGCTACGTACACAGAATATAGCTAATCCGGCAAACTCTCCGAGATCCAATTAATTTGGTAGTGAAAAAAGTTACACCTAGTTCAGTTTAAACCAACGGCAATATGAATTAAACTGCAGCTAGGATGTATCAACAATACACGGCATCAGAATTAAGCAGACCAAATACAAGACATCTCTCGATTGATTCATTCTGGATCAATCTTCAAGTACACTGACAGCTACAGGGAGATGAATTTGACAGTATGCATGCAGGACATTATAATGAGCTTAGATTAAATTTTGTTCGATCAATAAAACTTACAAGATAGAATACTTTTGCTACCAACGCGAGCGTTGAACGCAATATTGTTGTAGTTGCAATCCACCACGGGACGTCGGTATATTTAGGCTGGCCGACTGTATAAGTATACGCGTATATATAACGTGCATGTGACCACATGTATATATACCCTGATCCATGGATTAAACATGTACATAACTAAGCTCATACTTATGGTTGAAACTCAGCTGCTGACAATTCCTGAGTTCTAAGTTTTAATTGTTTGATCTATTCATTCAACGAATCTTAATACTTTTGCAATCGAACTTCGTATTAGAACGGACGCGTGTAGTATTTCCAGATCTCCTCATGTACGCGCATGGCTAAAGAATCATGATATCACATGGTTGACAAACCAACGGGACAATTTTGTTCAACTTCCAAATTCGTAAATTCCTGAATTCCAAAGTCAATATTATTTTGAAAAACAATACAATATTATATTGCAGGAACCAGGTAGTTTTGAGGCTAATATATGACAGGGTGGTGCAATTTTGTGCATGTGCATGATGAATTTCAAATACCGGGCCGAAAGAGAAAAACGTCACAAAAATTTGAACATGTGTTCGATGTATATCATGGAATGTCTTCTCGAAAGACTTAATATCAAACTGTAAATGGGTCGTGTTCATACCGGCAAGCATGGTTCACATGACCTGCAATTCCATGACCATGCAATATCAATAAATTCGATCAGCTGTCAGGGGCAGGAAAAACGTACGCAGAAAAAATTAACCCGCAATTTGCAGAACTGTACACGTTAAATCAAATTTCTAAAATGTTAACAATTATCGGCATTTACCTTTCCTGTCTACAGATTAAGTTTCTGGAATTGTGAAAATGTTTGCAATTGATGCATGCAGTTTTAATTCTTGCAGAGAAATTCACTATTTTGAGCGATTAATTGCATGAACCAGATTCCACCTCCTGCCTGTTGATTATGCGCAGTTCTTCAAGTCATCGAAGATTGTCTGAAATGGCTTTTTAGCAGATTTGCCATAGTTGAATAGTTCAAACTTTATATCGCATTACAACCTATTTCTTCGATGTATATGTTTAAGCTGTAAATCTGTAAATCTGTTGGGCTCCTCCAATCTCAAATTCTTGAGACTAGTGTGCCCCGCCAGGAATGTATAGCCAGAAAATAGAAATTCATGCACTGTATTTGGTCAATATTACTTACCCCTGGATAGCTGTTGATACCGTAATTGTTAATAAAACATATATAGCTTCGGGGAATACAGGAACATTACCCTAGATATCTAGAAAGGTATCGCCTATATCGACATGTGATAGACCGGTCACCATCCATATGATCGATCAACGCGGTATATCACATGTAGAATCGTATGGTGGTCCATGGATTCAACAATTATTGTTATAACAAAATTGCCAGATCTGAATCTATGCTTTAACTTTCAATCTCTGTGAAAATCAAGTCGGGATTGATCTTGGCTTTCACGTGAGCGAGTGGATGTGGTAGCGTAGTCAATGTATTGATTATACAAGAAGATGGGATAGGAAAGGATACAGATCAGTAGAAGACAGATCTGTTGTAAAGAGGTATAACTATGTACGATTTGAACTACAAATTTTACCTGAAGTGGACAACGTCCATGGAGCTTCGATCGTTGTTTCATCTGTGCACTTATTGTGACAGAGAATATTAGTTTGCACACTACCGGAGCACAACATACTTTTCACAATCTCCTGTTCGTTTTCTGGAATGGAATTTGGATGTTTCGAATTTATTGATCGATCGAAAATTGTGCAGGCAATTCTTCAGAGCTTATAAGTTTCACTGGACGCGTGAATCCGCTGGCCTGTATGTATATATATGTGTGTGTATCTAATTCAGAGTTTTTTAAAATCAGCTTGAAATGAGTTTATCATATATATTGCATCAAAAACAAGCAAAAAAAACTCAATCGAACATGAATAGTAAATGCAATGAATGATGCATCAAAATCAAGATTCACGTTCTCTTTGAATTTAATGAGTGCAGCGGTGTCCGTGCCGAGGCCCTGGTACTCCTGTCAACCCCTGCATGAACCTATTCACGCGCATACATACATGTTTACCTTCAGGGCTACACTACTTTTTCTGCTTCAACTACTATCCAATGATTTACTAGCTAATTTGAATGGACCGGCTTATGAGGGATTTGTGGACTTTAGATTTTGTTGAGATGGAGTACACTATAATTATAACTGTAAATGGGAAGACAAGCGAATCCATATGTACGATGAAATATGAACCCTCAGGTCATTAATTTCATATATCGATCCCATCCCCAAGAGGATATCGATATAGACATATCTCATCTAACTTTCGATCAGGCCCATCGAATTACAGATGAGTTAACAATCACATGGCTATAATGAAAATATACATAGTCGATCGAAGGTAATCTAGATGTTCCAGCTCATTAAAACTGAACACCTTTTGAATTTTCAAAATCTCCATATAACGTACGGCTCATGCTTTCTGAATTTGAATGTAGTATAACTCCTAATAGTACGACGTAGTACGTACTTACTAGTACTGTACCTATATAGTTGTATTAAATTAATCTACGTGTTGTGTGATCGAATTGGTTGGCTCTGAGGAACGCATGTGCATTGTGCTGTTGTCGAGACTTTGATATTTGGAGGGTCGTGGAATGGTGGCATGAACTTTGAACTCATTGCATGTGGAAAGCTGATTGTAATGATAGATCGATGATTGTATGTCTGGTATCAACTATTGTACAATAGATATTGATACGTTTAAAATTCCAATATCTCAAGCAAGGCTGTTTCAAGATTGTTTGTGGTATGTTTTATGTGATAGTAAAAGCAATTAAATTCAGTTTATTGAAATGCTCTAATAAAATAAATTAATGGCAATAAAAAATAAAAATGGATAGTAAGCTAAATGAAAGCAAATTGTTTAGATTAGATGCATGGTGAATTTGATAGCAAATCAATTCAGCTGAACTCAACTCTGTCAGTATATGAACTGGACTGACAACGGAATTATATTTTCAGTTCGGTTACAAAATCATTCAACTAAACTTTCTTCTTCTAATGTAACCGCACAAAGAGAAAATTCCAAGCACCACCATAATCATTAATTAAGCTTTAACATTTAACATATGATCCATGAAAAAGGCACAACAGCGACCTAAGTTGAACGGCAGATCAGGACTCAGGAAGCAAACTCAGGCAAACTAGTCCAATAAGAATCAACATCCCTAGTGAACACCTCACTGGAGATAACTTCACCATCTTTGAAATCCACACACATCAACTGGTTTCTAACGACATCATTGACATAAAAAACCTGATAAATCTGGCTCAACTCACCTTGTAAATCTCGACACTGAGGATCAGTTAACAACATCAACTTCAACCCAGTTAAAGTTTCATAAAAATGACATTTGTAATTTAGCGTCTGGAAAGACTTCAACAGGTTTCCTTTGTTCAATGACGTTCCTTCAAATGATGTACCGTCGTTGTTATTGTTGTTGTTCGGCGTTGATGAAAGCGAGTTAGAGATCTTACGAAGTGAAAAAATCGTTCCAAAGAGTAACTTGGATGCATTGTTGTTGTTGTTCACGTTAATTAATCCTTTATTCAACATTGAACTCGATGGAGTCAATTTGTGGACTTGGGCACTTGAGGCAGCTCCCATTCCATTTGCACCATTCGTCAGCGTGACCGTTGAAGCTGAAGCAGAAGTCAGAGTCGCTGTACTATTTGAATCAACTGCCGTTGTGGAGGATGATGCAGTGGCTAGTTTCTTAGGTGAGCTGGGTTGGGTGGCCGGAGTTGGTACCGATGCTGAGGACGGTGATGTCGCCGTTGTTGTGTATTCTCTGCTGTAGATACAATTACAATGTCTGTCGTATATCCAAAATGAAAATATTGTCATGAGATTATCCTTGTTGTTAATATTATGAGTTGATAATGGTATTTGGTTGTTTAGTCGGATATGAGTTTGGTTGATATCTGTGTTTGGTTCAACTATGTGCAGTTTAAAAGGTCAAGAAACGATTAAGAGAGCCAAGATTTACATGAGATCAACCAAGTCCAACACGTTTTACTGTTGGAGCTGCAGTTAACAGGAACCATGAAAGTTGAAATCTTTGATGAGTGGTGCACGGGTGTTGTTGATTTAGTTTTACTGACACGAGTGAATCTGCCAAATTAGTACAAACCTGATTTAACCAATTAGTAGAGTAAAACACATTCAGTAGAAAGAAAACAGATCGATGCATTTTTGAGCTTTAGAAAATCAGAAAAATTGGTAGAAAGAGGCAATAAATGTAAAACAGAAAAACTGGTGGTAGGCAGATTGAAGAATTGGGGAAAATTAAAGAGTGAAAAAAGGTGCAGAAGTAACAAGTTTTAGAACAGCTAGTCGACCTCAGATTGTTTTTCATGAATGTTTCTAGATACACAGAAAAGATCAAAAATAAACAACAAGAGTTCAACAAAACAAAACAAAAAACTAAATTTAACAAACAACTAACAAAATAGAGTGAAAAACAAAATTTCAAAAAGCAAAACTTGAAATTTTCAGTTGATAATATAAACGAAGTTATATGTGGCAAGCAATAAGAATTTTTCGGGATATGGTGCAAAATATGGTATATAGAAAGAAAAAACAGATATTTAAAGTTACACTGATGATAAGAACGATGATTCCCAAACATAACAAGGCATACGAACAGATGGTTTTGACAACAAAATAAAAAAAACTAACTAATGAGATGGGATGAAAACAGCGAAGACAATCGTAACCTTATAAATGAATCAGCGCAGAGAAGTCGAAATGATAATAGACCGATAAGACTTAAAATGACAGCAAATCAACAACACCGTTCTGCTCAGCAGGTTTAGACTGTTGAACAGCTGGGGTTGGCTTGGTGGTGTTGGTGGAAGGGGTAGAAGCGAATGAACCAAACAGGTCATCATTTGCAGTTGTTGAAGCTGCAGGATTAGCTTGACTAGATGGTGAAATGATGGAGTTGGTGTTTGTATGAGCCTTGGTTTTAGCTGACATCAACAATGAACCAAACAGATCATCGGTCTTCTTTGGTTGTGAGACAGCTGGGTTGTTGACGGAAGATTGTGAGAAAAGGTTTTGTTGTGGTTGTTGTTGTTGGACAGACTGTTGTCCAAATGATGCTTGTGGTTGGGTGGTTGTTGCTGATGGTATGTATGCTGAACTCAAAAGGTCTGCAAGGTTGTTATTTTGAGCTGGGGCAGCTGGAGTTGTAGATGCTGGAGCAGCGGTTATGAAATCATCAAATTCGTCATCATCATCTTCGGCGGCAGCGGTGGTCTTTGTGGTTGGAACTGGCACGTCATCGAATGAGAATAGGTCTTGTGCTGGTTGTTGTGCTTTTTTAGTTGTTGTGGAGCGGGCATTGACCTTGGATGTGGCAACTGATGGTTTGCTTGATCTACGGGTTGAACGACCAGATGGTCTGGATGAAGTAGTTGATGAACCTTCCACGTCATACTCTTCAAACCTTCTGGATGAAGAAGAAGATTGTTGTTGTTCGAATCTTTGACCGTAAACACCACCATCACCAAAGACTCTTCCGGAGTATCCTTCGTCGTCGTAGGTGGCACTTGAAGATGATGATGAAGAGCCACCGTATCTGCTTGAAGAGGAACCCCTGTATGAGTTTGATGAGACACCTCCGAATTTCTTTGCGTTATCTTTGGCTTTCTTTCTTTCTTGTCTGATCCTGCTTTCATCATTCAACAATAAAGTCAACTCTTTAGCTCTATTTCTCACGTTGATACCTTGATCAACACCCTTGGAGTCTGTGTAATGAAAAGATTTCAACATGGAGACCAAGTTGACATTAGCTCTTGCATCATCAATAAATCTTTCAGAACCATTTTTCACCAAATATTCCATCAACTGAAGGGCCTTGTAGATTTGTCTCCATTCATGAGCTGATTTTTCAGTGAATCTTCTAAATATCATGGAACAGATTTCTTCTCTATCTCTGTAATTGAAGGTACCTCTTGCTATTTCGGCCATAAGAGAAGTGGAAGCTCCCCATGGTTCGTTATTTGTTGCTTCTCTAACTTTTGATTCAATTTCACTTAAATTCAAGACGGCATTCTGGGCTTTACGGACGTAAGCCTTAACCTCATAAAGAGAAAGGTTGTTCAAAGTTTTTCCTAGGTTATCCATGAGAGCTTGATTTGAGGGAGAGATAGAGATGTGTTAAGGATGAGAATGGGGTATGTCAGGGGAGATGGAGGGCAGAGATGTGATGGGATGTATTGGTATGTTGTCACCACACCAAACAGAATACGTACAACTGTCACTTTCGAGTGAGTCCTGAATTTTGAAGTCGTGGGATTTTCAAGCTATTTCATTTCAACGTACGCGCGCGAGAGGCCTATACAGTCAATTGTAGTCGATCAGCTCGATCAAATTATTGTCAGAGAGTCAGAGACAGACACTCGGTGTTGGTATCGGTGTCTGGATTCTGTACGCACAATAGTCGGACCCTAAGATGCATGATACTCCATCACCATCACTTGAGCTTGCGAACAACTAGACCAACCATCAACGATTGACAAGTAACTCAATATATCTGAAAGAGAACTCAAGTAAATACGAAATCTAGAACGAATAAAGTGAAGTGTGCCCACTGCCCGGGGGACCGTACGTGATCAACTGTCGGGCAAAATAGCAGTCTGAATCTGACTCTGCTGACATAAGCCGTGCATGATGCACTGTGCGCTTAGTTCGAAATCGATCGATAGCTTATTCTTGGCTACAAAAACCAACAGGTTACTGGGCACTCTGACATCTTATATCTTCCTGTGTACTAGAGCACCAAACGACCTTCATTTTTCATTTTGCATAGAACAGGCAAGCTTCATTAGGTTTATTTGCTGATTACTTAACCTGTATATCATCTCACAACTATGGGGAACAAGGACAATGACAAGACCCCCTCACAGGCCGACAATGGTTCGGCAACAACAATCAAAAAATCACCGTCTACCGAGTCCAACGTGAGTGCCACGCCTATTCTATCAGACACAAATTCCATTAATACAAACACCGGAACTAATAGCAATGATTCGGGGAACGCATTCAAAAGAAGATCAGTGGCTTGTAAAGCTTGTCACTCCTTGAAAGTTAAGTGTGTTCCCGTTGACCCAGCTCAACAATTTGGCATTTGCATCAGGTGTAAAAGGGGAAACAAGCATTGTGAGTTTGATTTATCCAATGTCAGAAAGAAGAAGCCTGTTGTTCCGAAGTCGTCTAAATCACAGCTGAAAGATTTAGAAGCTGAATTATTGAAACTCAAGAAAGAATTGCAGGAAAAGAATAACTTAGTTGCTCGTCAGAATGGCCTGATACATGATTATGAGCAGCGACAGAAGAAAAATGAGTTAGTTACATCGGCCGAAAAGAAAGATACAACAGCCACCAATATGAAACATAGTATGGATGATTCGAAGAAAACTAAGTTTGAATATGAGATGAATTTCTTGAACGAATTGAATGAAACATCAGCTAGAATCACATCCACAACGATTCTAAGTGCTTCAGAAAAGAGAATTGCACTATCAAGTGAAAAACTAGATTCCATCAACACAGACATGGTCACTAAGATAGGCCTAACAAATGAACAATGTGAAAGAATGCTCAATTTATTCTTGACCAAAGTGCATGCGAATTTCCCAGTGATGGCACTTCCCAAGAACTTAAGTATTGACTACCTCAGGCAAAACGAACCACTATTGTTAACATTGATGTGCTATATCTCCACTGTTGTCGACACTGAACCTTCAGATATATCGTTGGACGTTCAACTCCGGTTAGAATGTACCATTTCTCAAACTTTGGCAGTTGACGCTTTGGTTATAGGAAGTAAAACCGTTCATTTGTTGAAAGCCATGCTACTTTACTGTTTCTGGTACTTGTCTCCCGAGCTATTTCACCATAGAAGATATCACATGTTTGTGCTACTGTGTGTCACCATCATTAATGATCTAGGGTTAACGGGAAGACCATATTATACGTTCAGTAAAGAAGAAGGAGCCGTGATGAGAAATCCTTTTTCTGACGAGGTTCGAAGCTTAGAGATGAAATCAATTATTTTGGTAGTTTACTTCATGGCCGTTTCAATCTCGTTGTTGCTTCGTAGAAGAATACCTGTGCAATGGAACGACTACTTGAATCAATCTTGTGTTGCGTTGGAAGCCAGCAATGAACGTCAATACTTCTTGGTATCGTTATACGCTAGAGTGAACCACATGTTAGAGAGAATCCATTACACTATGCATGCCCAGAATGAACTTGTGAGCATGTTGGAACTTTCAGGAACCAGATATAAGCATATCATGAATGCATATCAACGTCAATTGGATATGTTGAAACAACAGATCAAACAAAAGACAAATGAAAACAAATCCGATTATAATTCTCTGATGGCATACTTATTCTCAGTGCAAGCTTATTTATACGAGCCTGCCATTCACAGTATAGTCGTCTCCACCACTGAATCTGTGCCTTTCTTAGAGGATCCGAACAACTTCAATTTTTTCATTCATGTGATAAGCCAAGCCTCTGAATCATGCATGTTATCATTGAAACATTTCCTGGAGTTAGATCTCGATACAATAGCAACAAGTCCATTATTCCACTCTTCCAGAATCCTTTACAATACTGGACTATTGCTCAGATTACGTTACTTAACATTAACTCTCCCACATTTAGAAGGTGCAATTTATGTTACGGACGATGCAATGTCTGTAGTCAAAGATCTAACTGCTCGTATTCATGAAGGAACACAGAAATACCCAAAGAACCATTTCTTGGGGAAAATGAGATTGGTTCTTAACTTATTCACTCATATTTGTCTAAGCCAATGGAGAATGAATTACAAATCGATGAATGAACTAGCACAGAAACAAAACCGAACAACCAAGGCATCTTCAGTATCCGGAGAACCACCTTCTAAAAAACCCAAAATTGCTCCTTTTCAACCAGAAGCACTATCAGCAATGAGCAACATGGCTGTCCCACTACCAGGACCATCAGAACCACCATCAACATCACATAATAAACCACAGCAACCATCAATTTTCAGCTCGGGTCCATCATCTTTATATGCCTCCCATTTGGCCACAACAAACACAACGGCAACTTTCCTCCCACCTGCATTCCCTCAAGGAACCAACATAATGAACTCATCATTGTCGTCGTCACCTAAACATCACCCCCAACCTCACTTACAATCACAATCTCAATATCAACCTCAGTCAACATCATCCTATAAGCCAAACGTATTCACAACGCTGATGAACCAACGAATCTCAAATTTCACTATGCCTTTGTATAATAACAATCAGAGTTATCAACAACCTCAAATGCCCCTGTCTCGGTCTCGTCTGAGTGGCAGTGGTGTTGGTGGAATATCTTCTGCTAACCGTAATGGCAATGCTACCGCCAAAGCTACGAGTTCAGGTTCTGGTTCTGTGTCTGGTACCACGTCAATTGAGAACTTGATTAATGCTACGAATAGTGTCACTGGTGGCAGTGACATTGGAACTGGAGCTGGATCTACTGGATTGAGAACTGGTCCGTTGGGTGTGAGTAATGATGCTAATGGTGTCAATACCCATACCAATGGTACCTGTGTTGGGAATAGTCCTGGCGCTGGTTCAATTCCTGGATTTGGTAGTATTGCAGGCAGTTGCGGTGGTGCAGCTTCTGGTTTCGGTATTGGAAATGGAGGCGCTGAGAATTTCCCATTTCATATTGCTTTGAATGATGAATTTTGGAGTGACTTGTTCGTTGGGAATGATAAAACTATCATTGATTATGATATGAGTGTGTTTATGAATGATCCTGCTGCTGAAATACTGTAGATAGTATGTTAATAACTTGAATTCTTATCTAGCTATCTTTCCTTTAACTTTGCAGTTTTGAAAACAGACTTACTTGATTTCTTTCCCAACCTTTAATTTTAACGTACTAGAGCTTCCGTTTAATTTTATTACTTGAGTTTCCATTTAATTTGTGTGTATTAGCTTTTTCAATGAATCATATAGATTTACTTTCAGAAATACAATGCCTCGGCATATAAATTTGAGTGTCCTGAACAATCAAAATAGCCAATAGCCGTAAATATAAGCGAGTTTAACTATAATGCAAGATATCGATCTCGAGTGAGTACGCGGTAAGAACTCGACGCGCCTATCGACTTATTCAAAGGGTGTGACTGCGAAACTGTATTTGGGAGAGGTGCGAGGAGGTATCCCATGTGACTGCGAGCTATGGAAAACTCCAGAGTGAACGCGGGCAAGTGGTGAGTTTGAGCGGTTGTACTGCCAGTTGCAATTGACGGGCAATTCCCTAGCCGGCCACGTAGGAAGCGGCTCTCCCACACTCCAGCTCCCACTCTCTGTCTCACCGAGTCTGTGTCTCTGAGTGTCTCTGTCCCTGTGTCCCTGTGTCTCACTCTAGCGCTCTCCCTCTCTGTGTAGCTGCTTGGATGGTTGGTTGGTTGGATTGTATGTGAAAAATTTACCTTAGTTAATCAAAACTGCTTGAATATCAAGTAAACCAATATTGACAACAAACTGTCTTTTAAGATATACCAAAATAAACAACATATAATCAAAATGGTTGCTGTATGTCACCACTAGAACAGAAACATTCAATAAGAGCAAAACATACGATGTATAATTCAAGGCTGGAATATACGTTAACGAAATTGAAAGTTACATTTAGGCAGAGACCAACGACAACATTGTTTGAATTTCATGGAGTATTCGAACAGGGTACACTGTTTTGGTACTTGAAATTGAAGATACCCGATATTCATTGGCCATGATTCAAGTTACACGAACACTTTATAGAGACAGTATGGAAAATTAAAGCTCAGCATGAAAAGCATGTCTGGAATACCCAACAACAGCATTTAGAACTTGTCTTAAAGTGAACATCATTAGACTATTATTTTCGAACAAATCAAATCCCAGAATCACAGTTCTGAATTTTGATACAATTGGATTGATCTCAGATGTCGGATATCTATGGACTAGGAGAATTGGTCAAGTAACAGTTAATATCCAGCTGAACAACACAACATAGTGAATAGGCAGAAAACATTATTGAATCCCAATTCCCAAGTGCTGATATGTCAACGTTATGTTTTTGTCATGTGATACTCGATTTATTTCAATATAACTTCAATTACTAACATTAACAATCAATTTGTTTGATTTTTATTATAGCCTCAAAAGTGGTACGCTCCTGAAACCATCCCAGTTCCAAAGCAGACTAGAAAGACCGCCAGACCACAAAAGTTGAGATCATCTTTGGTCCCAGGTACCGTCTTGATTTTGTTGGCCGGTAGATTCAGAGGTAAGAGAGTTGTTTACTTGAAGCACTTGGAAGACAACACTTTGTTGGTCTCTGGTCCATTCAAGGTCAATGGTGTTCCATTAAGAAGAGTCAATGCTAGATACGTCATTGCCACCCAAACCAAGGTCAATGTTTCCAACGTTGAATTGAAGAAGTTTAACGTTGCTTACTTTGCTAGAGAAAAGACCAGCAAGAACACCAAGAAGTCTGAAAAGGAATTCTTCGGTGAAGGTGCTGCTAAGAAGGAAGTTAAGGCTGAGAGAGTTGCTGACCAAAAGGTTGTTGACAAGGCTTTAATTGCTGAAATTAAGAAGACTCCATTGTTGAAGCAATACTTGTCCACCTCTTTCTCTTTGAAGTCTGGTGACAGACCTCACGCTATGGTTTTCTAAGTCTACTATCATAATTATAATACAAATATTCACAAGCTCAATTATGTCGTTTCGACGAAAAATCATAACTTCATCTCGTCCATCTCAATCATCCCCAAAATTAGCTAAAATCCATATATAGCTCATTTTAATTATTAAAGTTTCCTAAACATTGGATTTTTTGTAAGTCATGTAATAAAAACTTCGGTGGTGCACCTTGTACGATATATTTTATGAACACCCGTAGGAAGTTGGTGCTAGGTATTAGGTGGGCGGTAGACTGAGCTGCTTGTATGTGTTAAGTACTTTTTACATCCACGTTACGCCGACGAAATGATAGATATCTTGATAATTGCAATTCATAGACGGTATTTATTATCTTCTTGCGACATTTATTTCATAGTATATAACAGAAATACTAGTTCAACTATTGTCTACTATTTCTAATTGGGAAGAAGCTGTAAGCCTGTATAACCATCGATTTTGAGGTTCGCCGCGACGTGCCATCATCGAAGAGAGCCAGCTCATAAGTGTTGAACAGAATTAAACAACCTGTTTGAATAAGAAGAGATATTTCCCTAAACCACAAAGCATATCTTCATCAAAGAACAATATGACGGATTTAACTTCAGCTCAGCTTTTACTAGATACCCTTTCAAAAGACCTCAACTCGGACGTTCTAGATTTGATAAACAGCAATGACAACAATACCGAAGAATACTTGAAGTTTCTTAATGACTTCTTGGTTGAAAACGATAAGAACCCAGATCTTCTACTATCCAGTGAAGTGAAGCCATCGTTAGACGTCCAAGATGCAGGAGTTACGTTGATTGAACAAATTGCCGAACTGGAATCCCGTCAACGTTTATTGGAAAGCAAGATTCAAAAAACAGTTTACAATAACTTAGATAAAATTCTAGCATCCACTGAAGTTTACAAGAACTCTTTGAATCTTTTCGAAACCGACTTCAATGAAACCTGTGAATTTCTATCTACAAATTTCAATAAAGATGAAGAGCCAGAATCAAGTGATGAAGATGATGACAATGCTTCTGTTTCCGAGTTGCCAGCACATTTGAAGAAAGAAGCTGTGTCATGGAAGGAACTATTCAGACAACAGCAAATTCGGCAAAGACATTTACAACAACAGCAACAAGATGGACTGAATAGGGGTGAACTGACTACCCAACAATCATCCATCATTCTTCAAAACATGGATAGTATAATGGATATTTTGGAGCTTCCTGCATTGGCGAATGCTTGTGTTAAAAGCGGTCACTATGCCGAATGTGTGGAGATTGCTGCTCATGTTAGAAGATTATCCATTAGATATTCTGATTTACCTATTATCAAGAAGGTGGAGAGTGATATCCAATTGGAAATAAAGGAAATGGTTAATGGTTTAATAAGACTATTGAACACCGATTTGAAGCAATCTGCAATCATGAAGATCATTACTTATTTAAAGAGAATCGGAACTTTTCAAGAGATTGAGCAACATAGAGTACCATCTAACTCATTTGGGGCAGTGTCTGCAGCTCAAAGTAATATTAATGATATAAGTACAGGGTTCCTTGAAAAGATTTTCTTCAAGTCTAGATATCAGTTCATCTTAAGTGAATTGGAGATTTTGATGCCTTTGAAGAGATCTAACTCTATTGAAAAGTATTTGAAGAGATGTTTGGAAGTGATTAGAGAACATTGTTTTCAGACGATTATGACATTTGAATCCATCTTCACGAATAAGTCTGCCTCAGCTAACTCTTCTACGACAGCACAAATGAATAATTTGCTTTATTCGTTCATCAAATCATTAATTTTGCACTTGTGTGGCATATTGAAAGATAATTTGCCATTCTTAAGTGAATCTTCTCAAGATGGACTGTTACTTCAGTTGATTTACTGTTCTCAAAGTTTAGGTAGAGTCGGTGGTGATTTTAATCTAATTATTCTTCATCATTTGGCCTCTGGTAAAAGTAAAGTGATAGATGAAAAGAAGTGGTTTTCTGTGTTGAAGAAACAGAAAGAGTTGATCAAGTCTTTGAATAAAAACATGAATGAGTTGAACATCGGTCATGATAAAGAATCATTAGTATATTGATATACATTTTGATATTGTATAACTTGTATTGTATAAATAACACGTTTTGTTGATTCATATCGACTTGAAAGTTGGAATAACTTAAACTGTAAACAGAATGGTCTGTTTGTTTACGTAAATGATTACGTGCGCCAGTGAAACTCCAGATCGTTCAAAGTGTGAGGTTCTCAGAATGACAATTAGAATTTGGGGCACAGCACTGAGCAACAGGCACGAAACTTGAAGAGAGAAGAGGAATTATAACAACATTCACCGTCTTGCTCTTCAACGGACTCTTTTGATACACACCAATTAAACTCATCAAACGATGTCTACGGTATGTATCCATTTGAAGCGAATTGATGACTTTTCACAATTGCTTCAACGCTTGGTTCATCTGATTTTATGAGGATCAAAAGATCAAAAATGTGGAATTTCAGGTGTACTAACTAACAGTTTATTCTTTGAATGTTTTTTTTGATATAGACCAACGGAAAAGTTCCCCCATCAGGAGGACCTTCACATCAGCCATCATTGGTGAATGCTGGTACCCCAACTCATTCATCAAGCAATGTTGCCGTTGTTCCAGTCCCTCATGCTCGTCAACAACCTCATGTTCAGACCCCAAATCAACAACAACAACCTGTTAAGCAAGCCGCTCAACAGGCCAAGCCAGCATCTGCTTCATTAACTGAAAAGGCTGCTTTGTGGGCTTCTGAAAAGCCTGCCACTCCTGCTGCTGACAAAACTGAAAAGGTTCCAGCTCATGTTACCCATGCTGAACCAACTTTCCCATGGGAGCAAGTTGGTACCTTTGTCGATGCCGAAAACCCACCTCCATTCAATGTCCTGAAGGCCATGAACATGGATGGTGCTAACAAGATTATGACCAACTATGTGGTGGAAAAGTATTATGCTGATTTATGGTGGAATTGTTCTTTAGCTGTCTTAACTTGTATCTTCTCCTGGGTGATTGCAAGATTAGGTGGTGGATTCTTTTCCCTATGTTTTGTTTTGATTTGTGCCTCAACTGTTTACCGTACTGAATTCAGAAGATTCAACAGAAATTTGAGAGATGACATGCAGAGATTGTCCGCTATTGAGAATTTGGAAGAGAAAACTGAAACCATGGATTGGTTAAACAGTTTCTTGGCCAAGTTCTGGGTTATTTATATGCCTGCTTTGTCCGAAATGGTTTTGACTCAAGCTAACACTGTTATGAAGGATGTTGCAACTCCTCCTCCAATTGATAAGTTGAGTTTGGATGAGTTCACATTGGGTACTAAAGCTCCAAAGGTTAAAGGTATCAAGTCGTTTGCCAAGATGGGTAAGGATACTTTCCAAATGGATTGGGATTTCGAATTTGCTCCAAATGATACTGGTGATATGACTAGAAACGAAATTAAGAAGAAGAAGGATCCAAAGGTTGCTTTGGGTATTCGTATTGGTAAGGCTATGATTAGTGCCAATGTTCCAATTTTGGTCGAGGATATGTCTTTCAAAGGTAGAATGAGAATTACTTTGACCTTGGGTCAAGTTTTCCCACATGTTAAGATTGTTTCCATTTCTTTCTTAGAGCCACCTGCTATTGACTATGCCTTAAAGCCAGTTGGTGGTAACACTCTAGGTTTGGATGTCATGTCATTTATTCCAGGTTTGAAGAGTCTTGTTAATACCATTATCAATTCTCAATTAGGTCCAATGTTGTACGCTCCAAACCATCTTGATATTAATGTCGAAGAAATCATTGAAGGTATGACTCCTCAAGCTTTAGGTTGTTTGGCAGTCAAGGTCAGAGGTGTCGAATACAAGAAGCGTGCCGATATCAACCCATTCATTGAATACTACTTGCAAAATGACTCTACCAAGAAACACAGAACCGATATTAAGACCCAAACTAATGCTGCTGTTTTCAATGAAGACAATAAGATTCTTGTTTCCAACTTGGCTCAAAACTTAGTTCTTGAGTTGTTTGATTTCCATGATGGTGAACCTGACTCCTTGGGTGAAACCACTTTCGAATTGAATGATTTGCTGCAATCTAACTCCCGTGAATTTATCGAAGGTAAGATTACCAAGAACAACAAGACTATTGGTAAGATTGTTTACGATTTGGTTTGGATTCCTGTTCTGGAAGGTGCAACTGACTCTAAGGGTGTTAAGGGACCAGCTCCAGAATCTGAAATTGGTGTCTTCGTTTACACTTTGTTATCTGCTAAAGGTTTGGACAGATCCCAATCTCTTTTCCCCAAGTTGTCCACCTTTGCTGAAGTTTATGTTGATGGTGAAAAGGTTAACACTTCAAGAACTGTTAAACAATCCAACCATCCTGAATACAATCTAAGAGCTGAGAAATTGATTATGTCTAAGTCTCAAGCCAACATTAAGATTGTAATCAAGGATATTTCATCTCACGGTACTACTACTATTGCTGAATATGAAGCTACTTCTTTGAATGATATGATTTTCGCCAGTAAGGACAATGAAGTTGCTAGTGCTTCATTTACTAAGGGTCCAGGTAAGTTCAAGTTTAAGGCTCTGTGGAAACCATTACCAGTTGATGAGTTCCAAAGTACCGGTTTTGTTCCTCCAGTTGGTGCATTCAGAATTTTCGTCAGTAAGTGTGAAGGTTTGAAGAATCTGGAAACATTTGGTACCATTGATCCACGTGTTGAAATCATGAGCGGCTCCCAACGTAAAGGTTACACCAAGATTGTTAAAGATACTACTGAACCTAAGTTTAACCAAGTTTTCTATGTTCCAGTTTCATCCAAGAGACAACCGGTTTCTTTGAATGTCGTTGATTGTGATAATGGAGGTAGAAAGACCAGATTGATTGGTAAGACCCAAATTGACACTAGAAAGTTCTTTGATCCAAAGTATGATCCTGCTAATGATACCGGTAAGAACGTTGTGAAGGCTGAATTAAAGACTTCCAAGGGTGAGACGAAAGGTTTTATTTACTACAAGGTTGTTTTCTGTCCACTGATCCCAGTTTTGACTCAAAACGAGATGAAGCAGTTAGAAGCTAATAGAGAATCTGACAAGCAGGCTGAATTGGAAGATGTCGAAGAACAAGCTCAATTGTTGAAAGCTTACAAGAAGAGACCACAAGATTATGAATGGTACAATCCAAAATCTGGTCCTGGTTCCGGTTCTGACAAGTCCGACAAGATTCAGATGCCATTGGAAGAATTATTGACTTATAACTCTGGTGTCTTGGGTGTCAGTTTGGTTAAAGGTACTGTTAGAAAGCCTGAATCTTATGTTCAAGTGTTAGTTGATGATTACTCTTATCCAGGTTTGACAAGTAAGATGTCAGAAGGCAAGAGAGTTAGACCATCATCCGGTTCCCTGTGTATCAGAGATTTGCAAAACTCCATTTTGTCCTTCAGAGTTACTAAAACTGATAATGTTGTTTCCAAAAAGGATATCTGGGCTGAGTCCAAGACTGACTATAAGGTTATTGATTTGATTAGAAAAGGTGAGCCATTAATGCTGGATCTCGACGGTAACAAGTTGCAATTTCAATTTGAGTACATTCCATCCAGTATTGCTTTGGGTCAAACCGAATTAATGGAAGATACTGGTATTTTGGACTTGGCTATTGCTAGTGCTAAAGGTTTACATGCTAATGACAGAGGTGGAACTTCTGATCCATATGCCACTGTTGTTGTTGATGGTAAGGAAATTTTCAAGACTCAAACTATCAAGAAGACAATTGATCCAGTTTGGAATGAAAATGTTACAGTTGCTGTTCCATCAAGAACAAGAACTGAAATTCAAATTAAGGTTTATGATTGGGATCAAGTTGGTGACAATGACCAAATTGGTTACTTGATCTTCGATGCTACTCAACTACCAATTGGTAAGTTGGTTCCAATGGAATTCAACTTGGATCCAAAGGGTATTGTTCAATTGACTGCTAAATTCACTCCAAAATACATGAAGCCAATCTTAACCAACGATGGTGAATTAGATTTAGTTGGTGCTCCTTTGAAATTAGCTGGTGCTGGTTTGTCTGCTGGTTTAGCTGTGGGTACTGGTGCAGCCAACTTGGCCGGTGGTGTTGCTGTTGCCGGTGCTGGTGCCGTCACTGGTGTCGCTGGTGCTGGTGTTGGCGCAGTTACATCCATTGGTGGTGGTATTAAGAGAGGTTTGAAATTTGGTCATAAGAAATCAAGTAGTGAAGTTAATAAGAAAGCAAGCAGTGGTGCCAGTAGCGCTAATCCTCAAATTAACGTTGTTGCTCCTGCATTAGGTGGTAATGTTGATGGTAACAATGCATCTGGTAGTGGAAGTATTCCGAACAACGATGCTGCTTCAAACAACAGAATGTCAGTTGCTTCATCTCCAATGAAGAACCGTCGTGTCTCATCCGATATTCAATCTTTCATGTCCACTTCATTAACTGGTAACTCAGTTGCTGGAAGAGTTACTGTTGTCGGAGCTCGTGGTATTAACTCATCAGATCACATTCAAACTTACGTTAGATTGCTGTCACCTAACTCTGTTAAGGACATCTATAAGACTAAGACCTCTAAGCCAAGCAATGGTGAGGTTAACTGGAAAGAATCAGTTTCCTTGAAATCTCCTTCCGATGCTAAACTGTTGTTTGTTATTAAGGAACATCATAGAATCGGAAAGGATTTTGAATTGGCATCTGCTGAACTTCTGATCAGTGAAGCTATTGAGAAGACTGGTAGCGATTTCGAAATTCCTTTGAGTACCGGTACTGGTTCATTGATTCTGAACGTTCGTGTTCAAGCAAATGCACCTCCTTCTCCTGCTTTGTGATTTTAATGTCCAGTTCATTGCAATCATGATCCGTCGTTTTTTTTTTATTTTCAGATGCTCCTAGTTTCTGTTCCTTTTCTTTCAGTCAAAACACCCCGTTCTTTTCCTTTCTTTTACTTTTTGAATTTATTTTGGCTCTCTTCTGTATGCCAAATTAGTTATTTTGTTTCCAAGTACATTACCTATCAATGATGTTCCTTAAATTTTTGTTCACTGATAAACAATCAAGCTATCTATATTTAAGGCTAATGTGATAAAAAATGAGCAAAGAAGTCTCTTAAATCCATCGACTTAGGCTGGAAAGTATAGAGCAAATTCTTGAAAACATTCTGAGCATGCATGTCACGCGTACATGTAATCGGGCCGGTGACGTTCATTTTTTAAATTCTTACGCGTTTGTATTCTGCTGAAGTTACTCCTTTCGCATATCATTCTTCTTTAAGAAATAACGACCTCCGTACGTTGCAAATCACCAAAGTCCAATAATTGATTCTCTAAATATTGTCAACTAGATATATAGTCATGGTCAGAGGTGTTAAAAGAAGAAAGATATCAGCTACATCAGGCACACCAGTGGTGGCCATTGATACTTTCAGTTGGGTCAAAAACAAAATGGCCGTCAAACTGTACTCAAAAATCAAAGGTTTTCCAGTAGAGATCTAGTTCCAAATCTTCTCCCATTTATTTAGAACTACACATAGTGCTACTGAATTCATTCAATTGATTGAACTCAGCTGGTTGAAAACCAGAAAAAGGTAACATATGATTCTCCAATGCGCTACCTTTTCGGATTGTTGTTTGAAAGAACTGTTATTGACATATGTTCTAAGAATGTCAATATTCTCAATTTCCGTTCGAGTGATTTTCAAAACAGTGTTTTCAAACACTTGGTGAAATATCTTGAATCAATGCAGCCTGGATACTTCAAGTTGATCTTCTCCATTACACACATTACGAATCACCCGCCTCTGAGAGTTAAAGCAATTGCCAGTTGTGTCAATCTAGCTACTGACATTCAGTACCACGATGATCCTGCTGTTATGTCATTTATCAACAATCAAGGGTCCTTGTCCAAAGTGTCTAAGTTATTGCTCACAAGTGATAAAACCACTTCTTCCTTATTTCAAAATCTTGCAAACACCAACATGAGTCTTCATTTAGATATCAGTCATAAACGTTATCCATCGCAATCATTGATTAAAGTGCTGGATAACCTTAACCATGTAATTGCCACATAAGAACCACCTACATAAAATCACCTTCAACGTCTATCAGACTGGTGAATAACAAATCTACAGAGAGCTATCAGAATTCTTCAAAGATAGCAATGCGTCTATTTACCTGAATATCTTATTAGGCCGTGGTATTTTTCAATCGCCTTTTTCATTGAGTTACATAAAAACCATAGAGTTTGCCGATCAATCATTTGAAGAAGGATGTCCAATATTGGAGTCTACATTGGAAAAATGTACTTCCTTAGGAGGTTTGAGATTTGAGGAATGGAAATTTCCTAAAAACTACAAGATGAAACCCCAGAATGTTTCAATTCAAAATCTTGGCGTTATGGGATTTCCATTTGATTTTTCAGGGTGTCCAAATCTCAAAACAGTGAATTTTGAGTTTCCAAGAGTTGAACGTTATATTGATGCCTTGAAAGAGCTTCAAAATTCAAGGGTGGAAACATTATCCATTTGCAATATCAAGTTACTTCTTGCTGAAAATGATATGTATTTAGATTTCAATATACCCATTTCTGTTTGTGATCTCTCGCAGACTTCAAGAATCTTACCGAGGAAAAAAAATAACTGAAGTGAAACTATACAGTATCATTCTACCAACTGAAATGAGAAAGTTAACAGTTGAGGGATTTCCTGTTCTTTTACCTAATATTCACGATGTTAAATTTTTGGAAAATGTTTATTTTTCGAGTCGTGAGTATAAATATTTCCCTCCAATAATTGACAATCTTCCATCTTCCATCTTCTATCCAAAGAATTGAACTCATCGTGCTCACATCTAAAGAAATGCGGGTCTTCCCTGAATCACCGATCGAAAAGGTAAGTTTGTTCCATTTATCAAATTTGAAATCCCTTTATGTGAGTGGTTACCAATTTCTTTGTCAGTTGACTGATGTCCCAGAAAAAGTTGAAACATGCGATCTGAGCAGACAATGTGTAGGTTTTCATACGACCTGGATTTGTTCTCCTGCACCTAAACCAACAAAAGAATGTTTGAAACTAACGTGTTCAAAACAGGTAGACATAAAATCTGGTGGATCAGATACCGTCAGCAAAGGAAAAAAGCTACTGGCAATAAATCGGATCAGGTGGAATGTATAAATAAATTGCGGCACGCGATCTGATCTGCATGCCACATTTCAAATTTTTCGACTGAATGTTTAATATATATTTTATGGTTATACATATCACAAAATTGAATGAAAAAACTATTTACATACTATAAAAAAATTATTTCTCTGTTTGATCCTTTATCACATTTTGTGCAATATAAGATTTTTTTTGTTTTTTAATTTGGCAGCTGATAATGTTTTTATATTTGTTTCTATAATAATCAATTTATCAATATAAATTTCAACTACACTAAATCTGAATTTCAACCACACAGAAACATATTGCTTCGATCTGTAATCAATCAGAATTTAAAAATTCAAATGACCATCTACTGGATGAGTGTGTAATCACAGATAGAATTTGGAGATTGATTCAGCAAGGTACCACCCACAGATTGAACTCTAAACATGCCCCATTACAAATCTCACAAGAAAAGCTCACGGGCACCATTATGCAACCCCAGCACTACATCAAAATAAATATTTATTTGGATATACAAAGAAGCATCCATCATTTTTCGCCATCCCCGAAATTCCACATCAACATTCCTACTAATGTGACAGCACCTTAACTGATGAAAGTGGTAAAGAAAGTGATTCATTTTGACCAATATCCAATAACGATCAATTGAACTATTGAAGGGATGTCATCGAATTCGATGAATTTCCCGATCTTTGATGTACAAGTACCTAACATATATTTATAACTGAGTCTTATCTGAAAGTCTAATCGAATTCGAAAAGACTTTCTCGTTTTTATTCCCCTAATATAAATGAAATTTCCTAGGTAAAAAAAAAATTGAATGCGTACTACATTGTTTTTTTTTTCTTATAGTTACTTGAGGTTTCTCCTAACCTTCAACAATTTATTATTAAATTTTATTAAAAAAGTTAGATCTGCATATTTTCAAGTACTGAAAAATAAAAATAAATTTAAAAGACTGGCATGCATCAAAAGACCTTTTTTCATAATTTAATTTCGAATCTTTATTTTTCATGAATGACCAGAATTAAAAAGAAAAGAGTTTCAATTTGAATTTTCTGAGAATTTTGTATATATTTTTTTTAAACCTACATTAGTTCAATCTGTAATTACGGGTATTTACTATACATGCACGATAAACGAAAATAATTAAAAATTTATAACCATGGATTTGGGTATATATGTCAATATAATTTGTTGCAGTCCAAAAGACTATAAACCACAGTCTCACATGACAGATCGGGTCTAGATAAAAATGTTCAAGCCCCACGTCTCTGCAATTCCGGATTCAGTAAAATTGATCAACAGCTGGGGTTTCGGCGTTAATCTGAAGAGAGCTTGTTTCCCCTGAAATAGGTAAAAAAATTGGCAATGAATGAAATATAATGCATATGAACGAAATATAGAATTAAAAAAATCTATACACCATGCATATATATATATATATATTTGGTTTTGAAATTTTATTCAATTCTGATAGGATATTGAAGTTGGGATGGTTGGTTTGTTGTTTTTGTGAAATTACTTCTACTGGTTATAGCAATGAAGAGCAGAAGCGGTGTTGATT
>JAKTRY010000113.1:0-49764 GCA_030579935.1 Ambrosiozyma cicatricosa | reverse complement strand
TACAACCATTTACCCTCCAGAAACACGATATTTTCTCTCTTTTTTATATTTTAAGAGAATCAATAAATTTTACAGCTAAGAGAACTACATAGAGATACAACAAAACTTTTGTGGTAAATTAAGGTAAAAATAAAAATTAAAATTAAAATAAATGAGGGTAAAGAGGGTTGCTTGTATTTTCATCCTATGGGAGGGTAATGTTAATGACGTAATTGTCACTTGTTGATCCTGTTGTTGTTGTCTTTCTTCTTCTTGCCATGGTTGTTGTGTCTGTTGTTTGTTTATATGTTCTTAACTTAAATATTAATGATGCTTGATGCTTTTAAGACATCAGCAAGTTCGGATTGACTTTTTTTAGAAAACACTAATTTCTATTAGCCCCAAGTCAGATTGCGTAGTACAACCCTTAGTAAATTTTTTTTAAAAATATATATATATATATATATTTAGTGTCTGCCATTAAATTGGGCTGTGCACGACAAATAACAGACTTCATCACCTTCATTAAGAGCATGAATTTAAATATAATTATAATTTTTAGTTATAGACAGTCCTAGGTGTACATGCGTTTAATATAACCATATATTAAGTTATAAACTGCCCATTGAAGTGAAATGAATTTTAACTGAGGTTTTGAATCTGTGCTGGACAATCATACAGACTGATCCGCTCAAGTGAATGGTTAATCAACCATTCATATGCATCATTTGCAACCTCACAACTATCACGTTCACTTCGTCTTTCAGAGACGTCTTCACGTCTTAAAAGACTTCCAATAATCGAAGATGTTCTGTTACGGTTCGTTTGTTGATAACACTGATTCACTAGAAACTCATAAGCAATTCCAAAACAGCTCATAAGAGGCATTAAACTGAAACTGCTTGCTCCTAAATTGTTAGTGAAATCGTTGGGGTCTTGTATAGTCAATCTATTGAGTTCCATACCATTAGTGAAGTTCAGACTTGCCTTGTCAATGAAAGAAGGAACTCCTACGGGCCTATCAAACACAAGAGCAGTCTCCAAATATGGGAATCCTGGACCATAGAATTCGAAAAACTCCAGTAGGAGCTTTCCTAAACATTCTGTTGGTTTTCTGTCTTTAACAATTGATTCTCCATGCGTCTTCAGAAAGGCATAGATCAGACAAGCTGTGGAATATCCGCCGAGACCACCATAGCGCACATTATGTAAATTTCGACTGTAAAGAAACGTTTTCAATACCAGCAGCAGCTCTTTGAATGCTGGAGTTGAATCTACCCAAGAGACAATTAATCGAGCCGACCTTAACCCATCCGTTCTTTCAAATGAGATATCAATGGAAACACCTGATTCCTTATCACCGAGTTTGATAATAGGAACACGCGTTTCAAGAACAGCAACAACACCATAATATAAACCACAACTTTGCAAATGGTTCGCCAATTCAGTAATCTTCTCAGAATTTTTATATCGATGATTGGTAGTAGTTGAAAGAATGCAAACGTCCATATCTGAGTCTGGAAGAAATAAGGCCGTCGCGAACGATCCAAAACAATAAGCTTCTGCATCAGGCCAAAGCATTTTGAGTTGTTCATTCAATTGCCTGTATATTCGATTTCTCGTTGCCAATTCAGTGGATGATGGTGCAATAGCATTCACATATTCTTTTATTTCTTCTGTCAGTCCATTAAATACTTTGTGATTGTGACCATGGTTCAAAGCTTGGTACCTATCTTCCACTGTTTTGACTTTCGGTACTCTTCGCCTGCTATGTGTTGTTCTTTTTGTTTTGTTTCCCATTTGCAATACCTAAAGCTTCACAGCTGAGTTTCTGCTCAATTGATGTCCAATTCGGTTGCTGTGGTGTTTATATGATATATTCAAATGTGTTCTGACCATATTTTATGTTTACTGGGAAAGTTAAAGGGGATTTAAAATCAAAATGTTCTATCAGTTTGATTCAGGCTTCTCAATTCTGACTTATCAACAAGTCCGCGAACAACGAAATCAAAATCTCGTTCATTTTAATTACAGTTTGATTCCGATTTTCAAGTAATAGCTACCATTACTTTCTATTATTTGATGTACAAGTGCATGCCGTAGTATACAAATATGTTATACAAACAGGAATACAGACTAAAAAGTATTACCCGATTTCTGTTGCCAATACTCTCTCTTCTTAGTTTTATCCAGGGATGACGAACTGGTGGACTTTTTCAAACTTGCAGCTGGATCATAGTCACTGTCATCTGAATCAACATAATCCGCTTCATCTTCAGCATTCTGTTTTGCAGTTTTGGTTGACTTCAAAAATGTTATTTCTGGTTCCTTTTTCTTTTCAGTATTTTCAAGCCCCAACAACTCATCGATATCCCCTGACTTTTTTGATTTTTTGTCCTTCTTGGACTTCTTTTGTTTCTTTGACTTTTTCGAAGACTGTGATTTTTCAAATGTCTTAGCTATCTGAAGTTCATCTTCTGTATCTGAATCAGAAATCACAGTGTATTCATATTCATCAAGATCAAGACCGGTCTTTTCACTTGGCAACAATGGCAATCCGGAAGGGGACTGTGATCTTCCACTGGCAACTTCGTAGGCCTTATTTGTCACTTCTCCTCTTGCATCCTCGAAAGTTCTTTTTTTACCTTTGAATTTGATGATATCACCCAAAATGGATTGACCCAGCCGCTGTTTATAAGTAGCAGTGCTCATATCATAACATTTGTTCACTAACAATTGGAAAGCACCACCAAATGATCTTTTGACATCTCTCAAGTTGAAAGTACCTCTTGAAATGTTGTTACTGGAATCATGTGGGTCTTGAATAGCTAAAAGAAATGGATTACGGCCCATCAGATCTGGATTTCCACGCTTGGAGACATACATTGGATCACCATTCTCTTTAAAAGCAATAGCAACTTCATCGTACCCAAAATTGTAACCATAGAGTTCAAAGAACTCTATAAGCAAAACACCCAGATTATCTATAGGGTTTATGGTATTAGTTACTATTCTAGGATGTAACTTCAAGAAGGCATACACTAGACATATCGTAGCAAAACCACCAAGACCACCAGTATGAACAACATTCAATTTTCTCACATCCAAAAACTGCTTGATGATCAAAACTAGTTCTCTCAATGCTGGTGTTGTTCTGATCCATTGGATAATAAGCTCAGCGGCAGTGATACCATTGGTTCTCTCAAATGAAATATCAATGTGAATTTGGGTTTCTGGATCCACAAATTTGATAATCGGCACTTTGGCCTTCGCTATCGTTTCAATGTTGATGGCCAGTTTATTCTGTCTTAAGTAAGAAGACAATTGGAACAAGGAGCTTTTGTTATCATACTTTCCGTTTCTCTTCTTTGAAATAACAACCATATCTATATCTGAACCGGGCAGATACAAGTCTGTAGCGTAAGAACCAAAACACTGTAACTCTGCATCGGGCCAAAGTTGTGTAATGTGGTACCGTAGTCTTTCAACACAGTTGTTTCTAGCTTTGATTTCATCGGCTGCTGGAGAAATATATTGCACAAAATCTTTAATTTCAATTGTAAGCCAGTCTGAAATTTCAATCTGTTTGGAATGGTCATTGTTACGGATCCAAGGGTATTGGGAATTTTTGGCACCAACTTTGTGTTTGGTTGACTTGGTGTGATATGTTCCTTCGTCATTACTCAAATACTCGTTATCATCCGCATCATCATAATCGTCATCAAACTTCTTCGTCTTTTGCTCTTCATCTGATGATAGATCAAACCCTATGAAGTCAACATTATCGGACGTATCATTATGTTCTTTTGGCTCATCTTTGTTCCCTTTTCCACTAGAGTTGCTACTGTCATCATCAGAGCTGTCAGAATCGCTATCACTTTGATCAGAATCAATCAAAATAATATCATCATTGTCACTGGATCTATCTTTTGCTTCATTGGAAGAATGTTCATCCCTATCTTCATCGCCGTCATCATCATCGGAGGCATCAGAAACGTTGATAATTTCATCTTCATCATCGCTAGCCATTTCCAAAACACCGTATGAATTCGTATGCGGTATCACTTCATTCTTTTCTTTATCTTCTTTCTTTTGTTTTTCAAGGGATTTTTGTGATCTTGATCTTGCTTTCTTTCCTTTCAATTTCGGTTTTAAATTGTTTTTGTCTTGCTTGTTTTTCTTAGACTTTTTTGGTTTTGATGGTTTAACCACTTTGGAAGGTTTTGTTTTGTTTGGAGTCATAGCTAGTGCTCCAGAACCTTTTTTTCCTTTAGCCATGATGCAAACCTGTTATATGGGTTGTATTTTAACTTGAAGTAGCTCAACACAGTAGTTATCAGAACCACTTACTGAACGTCTTAACGAACCAACATCCACTTACCAAAACTTTTTCACGGCAGTGTTGGGAGCTTGGGATTTTTTACATCTGTGCACCGCAAACTCGCCCAGCTGCCATATGACGAGAGAGCTCGTTTTGCCACTGATCAGTTCAAGAGTTACCAGATGGCACCCCATTAAATGACTTTCACCAGTGGTATATCGAACATAACAACTTCTCACAAATACAATGACTGATAGATACTCCTTCTCGTTAACCACTTTCTCCCCAAGGTATGTTTACAGAAAATAATTGTCACAATTTGACTGATTACGTGTCTTGCTTTTTACTAACACCTACTCATCTTTACTATCTTGTTTTTCATTATTCTACAGTGGTAAGTTAAAGCAAATTGAACATGCATTGGCAGCTGTCAAACAAGGTGTCACCTCATTAGGTATTAAAGCCACCAATGGTATTGTTTTGGCCACCGAGAAGAAATCTTCCTCTGTGTTAGTCAACTCTGAATTTATTGAAAAAACGGTGAAGATAACACCAGATATTGGAATGACGTATGCTGGTATGGGACCCGATTTCAGAGTCTTGACTGATAAATCCAGAAAAGTTGCACACACACGTTACAAGAGAATTTACAATGAAGACCCACCAACAAAGATTTTAGTGACTGATATTGCCAGAATTATGCAAGAGGCAACTCAAAGTGCTGGTGTTAGACCATATGGTGTTTCTTTGTTGATAGGTGGACATGATGATAACAATGGATTTATGTTGTACCAAGTCGATCCATCTGGATCGTATTTCCCATGGAAGGCCACTGCTATAGGAAAAGGTTCTAATGCTGCAAAGACATTTTTGGAAAAGAGATGGAATGAAGAATTGGAGTTGGAAGATGCCATACATATTGCTCTTCTAACATTGAAAGAATCCATTGAGGGTGAAATGAATGGTGATACTGTTGAGATTTGTATCATTGGTTCTCAAAACGATAATCTGTTGGGTTTTGAAGGTGCTGAAGGTGCGAGTGGACCAAGATTCAAAAAGTTGTCACCACAAGAAATCAATGATAGACTTGATGCTTTATAAACATAGTTTGATGTATATATCTGTCTTCGAATAATGTAAGAGTTCCATGTTTTTGTTTGTAAATCGGATCTGTCTTCGTATTTGTGACTCCCAATGAGAGTAAAATAATGAGGTCATGTGAAACGTAATTGTGATGAATCATTCGAGAGATAAGGAGTGAGGGATTCCATATTCTACTAGCTGTCGAGTAATATACCAGTAGCAGATAACCCAGATTAAGCACATGCGGGTTGATTGAATTTGCAACCGGTCATAATTGTTGGGAGTGAAGAATTGTGCTAATTACTGTGATCGGATTCGGATTCATCAGAAACGTGTTTAGCGAGATCATCTAAAAAATACCCAATCACATGTGGTGTGAATTGTTTCCATGCCCGCTGTGGCGGTTTTTTGGTTGGGTACAACCATCGTTTCTGACCATTTATCGACCTTGTTTAAGAACAAAGTACATTCCAGCTCAGAGACTCTTTTCTTCAAGATAGTTCGTTTCATCCCCAACAAGTTACTCAGGTCAGCCATCAGAGGTATTAACAGAATGTCCCAACAACTTCCACACGAATTCAAAGAACCAGTCACTTTAGCCATCATTGGTGGTACAGGTTTGTACAAATTGGATTCATTGACCCCAGTTGCCCACTTAACTGTTTCTACTCCATGGGGTTTTCCATCATCTCCAATTACCATCTCTAGAACCGATGATGGTTTCCCAATTGCGTTTTTGGCAAGACACGGTCAACATCACCAGTATCTTCCATCTGACGTGCCTTCTCAAGCCAACATCGCCGCTTTGAAGAAGCTAGGTGTTAAGGCTATCGTTGCTTTCAGTGCTGTTGGTTCACTACAACAACATATCAAGCCTCGTGACTTTGTCATTCCAAATCAAGTCATTGATAGAACCAAGGGTATTAGAAAATCAACTTTCTTCGAAAAAGGTTTCGTCGCTCACGTTGGTTTCGGTGAACCATTTGACTTGAAACTGAACAAGTTGATTGCAGATTGTTGTGCCGATGTTTTGGATGGTGAAAACGTCAAGTTGCACAGCAGACACACTTTGAAAGATGATGTGACTTTGATCTGTATGGAAGGTCCAGCTTTCTCAACTAGAGCTGAGTCCAGACTGTACAGATCTTGGGGTGGTTCAGTGATCAATATGTCTTGTCTTCCTGAAGCTAAATTGGCTAAAGAAGCAGAAATTTCATATCAAATGATCTGTATGTCCACGGATTATGATGCTTGGAACGAATCCGAGGAACCTGTCACTGTCGAAACCGTTGTCGGTAACTTGAAAGCTAACAGTGCCAATGCCCATCATGTTGCCGTCAAGTTGATTGAGGTTCTTGAACCAAAGTTGAAGTCCGGTGAAATTGGTGAAGACCTGAAGCATTCCATGAAGTTTTCCGTTAGTACTGCCGACAGTGGTAAAGACAGAGCTCTCTTGGAGAAGATGCATTATTTATTCCCTGGCTACTGGCCATTGGAACACAACACTACTAGATAGGCGGTTGTACCATATATTTTGTTACATCAACAGTATATATTCTTTTTACTAATATAGACTTTACACCAATAAAACTTTTTTGAACCAGGTCGATAAAAGAATTAACAAAAAGCTTTTTGAGGAAGAACTGAAAAAAAGCGGAGGGAGAAACACCACACCCTAACTGAAAAATCTGAAGTAACCCAGATAGATTGTATTGGATAAAGGCATCATCCAAGTGTTAATACTAGGTCCAATTATCAGAGTACCATTGAAAGCCCAGTTGTGATAAAAAGATTGACTGTATGAGTTGTAAATCAATCTTTTGTGCATTCCATCCGACATATTATCAATTGCTTTCTTGACTGCTCTTGTGCTTATTTGCGTGGAACAATCTCCATCAAATGGATAATATTTGTAGTAATAAGGTCCAACGACACCCATTTCAACTGAACAGCCTCCCAATGAAGTGCTCATTGCCAGATCATAGCCAAGTTGCCAGATGTTTGCGCTTCTTGAATGTGCCACTCTGTATTCGTCGATGGCCTGTAAATGCGATGCTGCAGATTTTTCATCTGAGTTCAGTGAAGGCGGAACAATGGAAGCTGGGTATGGTAAATTGGATTCAAATTCTAGCACTGGAATCAATGTTTTGAATCTGACAATACTGAAGAATAGCAAAGCATGACGGAATTTGGCAAATTTGATGTTGAATGAAAACTTGAAAAGATAGAATAGAAGGAGTGGGCTGAACAATTTGATGAGGTAAAAAATTAGGGGACCTAAAAAATGAAAATGGGAATCTGGGTTCATTTTGTATTGATCGATGGTGGCTGGATATATTAGGTGGTAGTAACGGGTATTGAATCTTGATGTAGTTGTGAATCAACCAATCGATTTAACTCTGTGGTTAGAACATATGGCTAGCATGGTGCTAGATCAAAAACCTTGGTTATACGATGCGATATGGTCAATCCGGTTTCCAGGAGCTAAACAAGGAGTCAGAGACACAAGTGACAACACGCTAGAACGCTAGAAGGAGGTTCAGAGAATAAATTATCTAGAGAGAACAAAAAAACAGGTATTTATATCTTAGGGGATGGCCTCTGTCAGGAATGAGTGGGATTCGCGCGCGCACGACCCGACTTCCGTTTTCGAAAACGGCATCAACAAAAATCAACTCAACTTTAGCAGGAGCAAGCTGAGCAGGACAAGATGAAACTCGTTCAAATTTCACGGCCTACGGGATATGGCAAGAATTCCAACTTCACCTTCTGAACCAACACAAGTTTATCATTAGAAAGCCATCCACGATCAAAAAAGAAAATGTCACACAAAACACCAGGCTCAACAGCCAACAGCTCAATGTTTGCAGCTGAAGACACATTTTTGAATGCGAAAAGAAGACCCCAAATTAGTCCAAACGTGAGCATGAGAGATAGATCAGCAATCCCTGATTTGACAGTTAATCCTCAGACTTGCAGGGCCTCCGAAGCCAATGCACCAACATATATTCCACAACTTTCAAGTATTTCATCATATACTCCAATCAAACCATTGGTGGATTCTCCTTTCAAATCGACTATGAAGTCACCTAAACAGGGATCAACCACATTGAGTTTTACAAACAACACTGAGACGAACGTGTCGCAATCATTTCTCATGACATCCCCCTCTTTGAGCAATCACCAAATATCATCATCATCATTGTTAAAAGACAAAGTCAGACAATCGCAATACGACAACAGCAAGCTATATTCATCTTCAAATTCCAATACAGGACTAGCTAATCCAAGCATATACCAAAGTTCAATTTTCAGATCACGAAGAGCACTCAACACTCCTACTTTAGATGGTAATAGGGTGCTTTATCAAAATGTGGGATCAGTTTCTAGTTCACAGGTACATCTTTCCGGACCAAACGTTTCTTTGCCTCCGGTTTCAGGTGGTATCTCATCTGAGGGAACGACAGAAGATGATTTGAACAGTCCGTATGTGGAAATGGCATTGAAGAGAATTGTCAATAGAGATCAGGAAACAAGAACTGTTTTGGTGAATGGCTTTTTGGTGCTGGTTTACGAATTCTTTTTGGCTGTGGTAAGACTATTCATAGCCAGTTTTCAAGTTCACAAGATTAATGTTATTTCCAAAAACTCGGAGTTGTATTATTACACATCATATCTCAATTACTTGGTTTATGGTATTTTCTTCTTCAATATCATCACTAGTTTGATCAAATTGTTCAAACCAGAAGACAAATGTTTGGACTTGCCTCTCACTGACAAGCAAAGAAAATTGTTAGGATTACCATTATTATCATCCAACGATGACTCGGACAAGGGCATAATACCGCCATTACCTGGTCCATCAAGTTCCCAATCTTCTTCCTCCTCACTTGCCCCTTTAAGTGCTTTAGACAAGCCAACCGTCATAAAACCAATGGACAATGTCAAACTTTCCGAAACGTCTCTGCAATCCATTTCAGCAGGTCGGGATACTTCATTTGCTGCAATGGATATTTCAAGATCTTTTGCAAGCATGAAATTAACCAACCATCATTTGAGTGGCAAATCCAACAACAATATCAGTTGCGGAAACATGAGTGCGTACAATCAATCTAGAGGACTAGCCAATTCTACTTCTGTTTATAACAAATCAACGGCCTATGCTGGAGGCTCTACTACTTCTTCCCCAGATTTGATCAAACAAAGATTACTTCAATCTAGACAATTAGGAAATAATGTTGCTTCCCCTAATAATGCCGGTATCATGTCTGCTGTGAGTGGGTCTCCTAATAGGAGCATCTTAGATCAGAAAATCAAGAGACCTTCCAGCAAGTTTTTATATGATTTGAAAAATGGAAATGACAGCGGTTATGTGTCAGACTTATCACTTTACTAAATGGTGCTAATTCCGCTTCATCTTGTTGAAACCGTGTTTTGTGCTTTATCTATTATCTTTTGTTGTTTTGTTTGCATATAATTATCATCATCACATTTGTACTTTTATTGCGTTTCTATTGCTCGTCTTGTAGATAAGATTTATGTATTTTCCCAGGCACAGTATCACATTTTGATGGATATAAAATAAATATTAATGAACTTAAAGTATAGAGCATTCAAAACTTATATACTGGGTTTGGATCGCTGGATTTCAGATATACCAGGGATGAATTTGGCCCAGTTATGGTCTGGACCACGTATATCTTTCAATCCCTTATTGAAGTTTCGTATGAGTTTGTTGGAAAGAAAGAACTGAACTGAACAACTGAAAGGAGTTCACCACAAATACCAAACACTGCGGCACTGACATAAACAATCTGTGTATTCACTGTTCCAATAGAATAAGGGATCACATTGGTAACTGGGATATACTGTGGTTCTATAGGTGTATAAAACACGGTCATAACATCAATAATTCCTATTAAAATAACATAAGCAACCATAAATGCTATTGTCCAGACTTTCTTTTCTCTGGAAGAACAGAAGTCAGCAGACATGAAACCCAACAAACTAAGTACCACACCAGCATAAGAGACACCCTTCACAACGGGAGAAGAGGCATATAACAGAGAGCAGAAGCTAAAAACATACTAGGAATGAAAAAAGAAAGAAATATCAACAACGCACGATGCATTTCGAAAACCATGTTCATTTTGATTAGGGCAAATTGATACCAACGCGTTTACCGGTAGCTTTTTTCAATCTGGGAAACAACTTACACCCGAAATACGACTGGACCACAAAGAACAAACTGAACAACCCACTAGTGACATATACCAGCACTTTGACAACGGCTTCATTTGTGTATGAGCCCACAGGTATTTCATCCTGTCCATAGTAACGAAAGGTTGTGACAACGGTGTGGATTCCTTGTACAACAACCATATGTTCCGAGCCAGAATAAACTGACATGGCTATTAACATGAAAAGGTAAAGCACGAAATGAGAGTTGTCCTTCACGTAAAGCACAATCAGAACTAACGGTACTTGATACAACTCTGCAAATCTGTATATGCCCAGATATGACATGAGGAAATTATTGAATCAGTCAACGGCCGAATTCATGGCCTTCCTAAAGTCGTTGTCATTAGCAGGTTGAGGGTGTTTGATGAATAGCCTGACAGCAAGAGCAGTTAGCACTGACTCCAATTCTAGGATAAGAAGACTGAAAATAATGGAACTTATGATGAATAGCCTTGTACATGTTCTGTCTTCGTATCAGATATTGTCTTTAAATAGTTGTAGTTTTGTTTTTGCTAACACGTTTGGTTCAAGTAACTTGTAGTTCTGTTGTTTTTCTTTATCTTTGTCATTCGTTTGCATTTCGGAGAAAATATAGTCTCCTTCTGAATATGTTTCTGAATTAAGGGAACGATTGTTGGACTCGAATGAAATCATATCTGCATAGTTTTCTTGTCCTTCTTTCAATATGTCATATGGTGTGATGTTCATTGTATCGTAATGGGATCTGTTTTGATGGTAGGATATGGTAATTTGACAAAGAGTGGAAAGCCTCAGGTTTTAATCATCTGAATTTTCTTTTCGAACCATCCATCATCTCTTTGAATTCATATATGTTACTGTTTTTGTAATTCACCCTTGGCCTGTGTGGGAATTTGAGAGAGTGGTACCAGATTCCAGTACGTCCCTTAATAAGCAGGTCAGTGGACTTTGAATAGTGAATCATCCGAGGCGCGTATACATTTCTATATGAGATGGAACGGTTAAATCTGTTGATTTACCCATACATGCGCCCCAGAGAGCTAATTTTGTCCTCTATGAACACGTACATATTACAAAAAACATATACAGTTTAAATACTTTCAACCATATGAAGTGAAAAGTTAGGATTGTATATAGACTAGCTAGAGGATGATTAAAATTATCAAAGGCAAAGAAATATGAGAAACAAACAAATTCGAAAAAATCAAGCGGGAAAACAAAAAGGTATATTAACATAGCTAAGACGAAGTGTGATAAGTAAACAAAATTGGATAAATGCTAAACATTAAAACAAAGTGAACAAAGAACATAAAAAAGATAAATACTAAAATGAGGCCACATATACTAGCATTGGAACAAAACAGCTTTTTGAGCAAGCAAGAAAATTGAAAGAAAAACCTATGTAATTGGAAGGGAATGGAAAACAAAAAACAAAACAATGGGGATTAAATGATATGTGAAATAAGCGAATACCCTTTCTCCGCAGTAAGGGCCTAAGTACTTTCATTAACTTCACCCATTGACATTTGATTGAGATAGGGACATCAAGAGATGACTTCAACAAAACATTTGAAAACTAGACTGAACAAATAATGGATTGATCAAAACACACACCCACTTAATTCAATTTGTTGATTTCGTTGTACTTCTTGGCATCCATCTCAGCCAACATATTACAAGCGTTTATCAATTGAATAACATTCATGAATTGCTTGAAGCCCCAGACCGGAGTAGACACGTAAACCAACAATCTTGGGAAAGAGATACCAATGAATGGCAACTTAACGAAATCATAATAATCCAAATAAACAGCCATATAGAACAGTTCATTTAAAGCACACACCAAAAACAACACTGTTCTGTTCTCATAGTATAATCTCAATAACACATTGGTATCTTTCTTCAAAGTCTTATGAGAATTAGAACCACTTGAAATCTGAGCATACATGTGAATGTAATGAGAGGCCAAATCCAAAGAGATCAATAATTGCCAAGCGATAAACCATTGTGGGTAAATGACACCTAGATAGACAATCAATGAACAAGTTGAACATCTATCTGTGACCATATCCAACACAGCTCCGAATTTTGTAGATTGACCATATTTTCTAGCTGCGTATCCATCAAACGCGTCCAGAAGACATGAAGTTGAATACAGACAACACATTGTGAATTTCGGATGGTGCTGCATTGTGAATAACGATGCAATCATTAAAATGACACGAAGAAATCCAATTTGATTCGGGATAAACGTGTAGATGGCTGAAGCCTGGATTGGTTTTTGAGGCTTCAAAGTAGATGATGGCGTCGTTTTTGTAGTTGGTTGCTTCTCGGATGTATTTGGAAATGGCATTCTGTGAATGATGTATCTAATTGACTGTGATTGTTTGGTGTTCTTTGATGGTTGAGTGGATAGTCGAAGATATATAAATGTTGAAAAATGCCGGGTAGACAGCTTTTTTTTCTTAGAACTTGAGGGCGGAGAAGAGACAAGATTCAAGATATCGATGCTGTGAACTGTGAACAATGAAAGTTTGCACCTGGAAAAGACAACTGGCAGGGGGCAAATTGAGATGAGTTGACGATGAAGTTGAGAGAAAAAAAAACTGTTTCCTGCTCAAGGTGAAAAGTCTTGATGGTGTGTTGACAAAATCTGTGTATTAAATCTGTCCTGACTGCTGATGTCTGTTAATTGTTAGTCTGTTCAGTTATACGTTGCCTTGTTATAAGCCTTCAAAGTAGTCCAGTCCAGATTAAGAGCTGCTCGGTGAAATTGCCGAAGGTTGGCCAGCATATGAGCTCAGCGCTGATTGGCTAATGTCTTAGCTAAGAAATTACCATATGCAAGACGATAAATCGATCAATAGCGACGATCGACGCATCTTACCTATTTTTATAAAAAATTTATTTGACCGAGCACCGACAGCGTCGTGAGCGTCGTGCGCCGCAAATTAATTTCTAAGCGCTCGTCGATTATGTCATGATCATTGAGCAAAAGACGATCTAATTTCAATTCCAATTTCCGGTCATATCTCAATTTGAGTATTGAATTTGGTCAGTGGAAATTTGAAAACCAAAACTTAATTACCATCTTGTGGAAGTTGCACCACTCAACAGTCAAGACCCAAGTCTGTTTTCTGGATACTGTTTGTTTCCTGCTTCTTCTCCTCTATCGATACACAACAGAAACAACCTCTGCTCCATGGATTCTCAGAACAACCCTCAGCAAGAAGGTCTATTGCAACTCTTAGCCATGCAACAAATCTACCCTCATCAGCAAAACCATAAAGAATCTTCTCACCAACAACAACAAAATTATCAGTTTCACCCCAACCAACAACAAAATTATTCAAATTTGCAATCATCGTTTTCTCCAGATAATACTACAGTAACTTCCATCACGTCTCCAACTCCAACTCAGTCACCAACACCAAGGGCTCAAAAGGCCATCCCCAGATTGAAACCATCTCTTCTGCTCACGCCAAACTCCATTGCCGAGTCTCCAACTACAACAGCAAATACAACTACAACGACGTCGACAGCACAAACAACAATTTCTGGTTCGGGTTCCAATTCTATGGGAGGCGGGTTCCAACAGCCACTGATTCCGGAACCCCTTCGAAGATCAGATGGTATTGCGTTCACTTTACAATGCCCAATGTGTAATGTGAATTATAATAATGTTGATAAATTTTTGAGTCATTTAACTCAGGTGGAACAACTTCCACTATTTGATACGCCAGAAGAAGAAATGTTAATTAAAGAAGATATAGATACATTGGCATTAGAATTCGGTGTTTTACTTCCACTATCAATGCAAGACCAAGAGTGCCAGGTTTTGCTTAACTGGATGATTGAGAAAGGTGTTGATCCTCAGCGACAATTGGGTGATAAAAGTTGGGGTTCTCAACAGTATCCAGTCGATTGCAGCAATGCAACTGACGATGGTATGGATGATAATGATGGTTCTGATGTCAATAATCAACAAGTTTTTGCAAACAATCAGACCACAAATGAGAGAAGTGGAACGCCCAGTGAGATGGCTCCTACGCAGAGCAGTTATCCGGCAGGTGATGGCTCTTCCTCATCTTTCAACTTTGGTTCTACCAGCAACTCAACTAATGTCACTTCAAACAACGACAGAAATGACAAGTATAAACATCTAAGATCCAAATTCCAAGGTGAGGATTCATCGGAGTTGGGTAACTTGCTGGATGAGGTGGTTGACATGATACCGCGTGATCAAGCTTATGATTACTCTGGTGGCGGAAGAGGAGGTGGTTCCACACTTGGTGGAAGTGATATCAATGCTTTATTCCAATCTTTGAATTCAGGTATGTCAAATAACTCTGATTTCATGCAAGGGCAAGTTCCAATGATGCAACAACTAGAACCGCAACAACAGTTCGGAGCCATCGGTAGTAGCTCCAATGATAGTGTTAGTAATGGTGGTGGTTCTGCTCATGTTTCTCAATTCCAACTGCAACAGCAAATGCAACAATTACAAGCTTCTTTCCCTGGATATCAACAACAACATCAGCAACAGGGTCAACATCAGCAACAGAGTCAACATCAGCAACAAGATTTTACAAACGGGTATTACTAATCGATGATATACCTAGAACTACTGCGTCAGTATACAAACAAACACACTAAATAAAAAAAACATAACTTGTATTTCTGCTTAATTTTCTTTTTCTTCATTGTTCTTTCTCTTAATTTTATCTTCTTTTAACAGCTTGGATGACAACTTGGAATATTGGCATATATTTCAGAGAAGTTGTTTTTATGTTTCATCCACATATCATAATATTGTTTCAATCTCTCTTCCTCTCTTTTACTCATATTTCAGCAGTTTGTATTTTCACTATTTCCTTTTTTTTTACTCCTTTCTTTTCTTACTTCGATTTTCTTCATTGTCTTTTGATACTTACTATTTTTATCATTTTTCATCTTATTTATTTATATCTGTATTTTCGTTGTACAAATTTCCAATCGCTCCTGACTCGTGAGTGGTTTGTCTATATCGAGTATACTATATGAGTGTCTTAATTGGCTTATCTTTCGTTATCCGTGTTCAAAGAACAATATAGGCAAAACAAAACAAAACCCGCCATCATCAAATTTTCGGGTGGATGAATTGCTGATTTGTGGCGGTGATTTCTAAAAATGGCGTCATTTATGTCCGGAAAAAACATTTACTGAGGCGCAGGCAAAAGAAATTACCGGTTACAAATATTGGGCGTAGTTTTTGACACAATTTGGCGGTTTACAAATTACGACTATATAACGTTTCCACTCCATGGCAGTGTTTAGCGAGTTACGGAGATGAATTTCCAGATTTCGATTCGATGGATCACGTGCAAAACCCGGACCAAATGGTGAGTAGTCTAGAACCGATCAGGTGACCACTTGACAACTTGAACTAGCCCTACCACTTATTTCGCTTGGCTGTGGTCTGTTAAGCTGTTACAGTTAGTTAGTCATCAGCTTTCGAGTTCCAAGTTGGGGTAACATACGCGTGAATCGAGACTCTTATACTCAAGAATCAACATATTGCAAAGAAAAGAAAAGTTGAGATAAAACAGTTCTGATTCGTCATCTTGTTTTGTTGAGCAAGTTAATAGTTATAGCAGTACTGGTGAATCGTGATCCATCAAGTTATGGTCAAGGTATATATGTATATATTGAAGGTTGTATAAGGATGAACCAGTGTACGCAATCTATCGGCTTTTAAAGTAGATGTACAATGTCAGAACGTAAAACACTTAAAGGAGAATAATACACAAGATCGAGAAAACAAACGACGCAAAAGCAAAAAAAAACTGTACGATTGAAAGGGGAAAAAGCAGAAGATCCAAAAGCCAATTACAAAAAGAAAAAAGAATCAAGATAAAAAGAGGGGAAATGAGGGGAAAAAATAATGAAAAAAGAGGAGATTAATAACCGAAAACATTCGATCAAGCTTGAGCTGGAACGTTTCTGGGATGGTGTGCTCTTCTTGAAGGAAGAGTGTACTTCATGAAACTTCTTTGAAGTTGTTTCTTGACACTGACCTTTTGAGCACCAACGAAACTGTCAATCGTCACCTTGATAGCTCTATCCAAGTCACCACTGGAAACATACTCACTCAATCTCATCTTAGCAAAGGATTCAGCAATTCTTAAAATACTCTCCAAATGTCTCACTGTGATAGGGAATGAACCAGTTGTGTTTGATTCCTTTCTCAAGTCAGCATACACACGTGACACTTTATCCATATCCATTTGAGACAGTTTAGGTTGAACTCTAGTTGTTGCATAGTGGATGTATTTGATGAGGAAATCTTGTGGGATAGGTGAAATTTCCGACTCTTTTTGTCTTTTCAATTGTTCTGCTTTTCTTTGTCTGTTCGATCTGATTTGCTCTTCTTGTTCATCTTCATTTTGATCGGAATCAACGTCCATTACATTTTCTCCATCTTCTCCTTCTGCTTTTTCTTCTTCGCCCAATGGATGGGATCTCATATGGGAGTCAATGACGAAAGATGCTAGTCTTTCATCGGATTCAGGGTTCACTAAGTCACGAACAACACAAAGGATATCAAATCTAGATAAGATCGGTTCAGTCAAGTTCACGTTCTGTTGTAAGTTCATTGTAGAATTGTAACGACCACCTATTGGGTTGGCAGCTGCGATAATGGAACATCTAGCTTGTAAAGTAGTCACGATACCAGCTTTAGAAATAGAAATGGATTGTTGTTCCATGGCTTCGTGAATAGAGGTTCTATCTTGATCATTCATCTTATCAAATTCATCAATTAAACAAACACCTTTATCAGCCAACACCAAAGCACCACCTTCCAAAGTCCATTCTCTAGTAACTGGATCTTTTCTAACAGAGGCAGTCAAACCAACAGCAGAAGCACCTTGACCAGTGGCAAACACAGCACGATGGGCTGTCTTTTCGGCATATTTCAAAATTTGTGACTTGGCTGTACCTGGGTCACCCAACAATAATACATTGATATCACCTCTGATGGAATGTTTACCGTTGACATCTTTCGGAACACCACCGAACAAAGAACAGGCAATGGCAGTCTTGATATCCTTGTGACCGTAGATGGATGGAGCCATGGAAGAAATGATCTTGTCAATGATACCTCTGTCTCTACTCAACTTTCTAATTTCTTTTTCTTCTTCTTCGGTCCATTGGAAAGGTGATAAGCCACCATCGATGGATGAATCGGTGTGATCTCTTGCTGCACCTTCTCTTCTCTTAATTGAGTTGGCTTCAACAACAGTGGCGAAAACGGGGAAACCATTCTTGGAATTTAGATGACCGTCATATGAGTTCTTGTAAACACCAGTGACTTCAATTTCTTCACCGGGTTTAGCCATGTCCACCAAGTCCCAAAGCAAGATGACTTCCTTGTGACGAGGTAATCTACCTGCTGGAACAGAACCTGGAGATTCTTGTAATGTGATTCTTTGGTAGTTTCTATAAAGTGTCTTTTCGGAGTTGAGTCTGAATGGACCACGAGATTGGCAGTTGACACAGTATGACACTTTCACTTCTTGGTTTGAATCTTGGAAGAAAGGACCCAACACAGAGCCACATTTCAAACAATCGAATTTCACATATTTCAATTGTGGGAAAACACCTGTTCTTCTGGTGACGACACCAGTGACTCTAACCAATGAATTCAAGTTGGATTCTCTTAACTCTCTCAAATTGTGAATTGTTGGATAATCCGCGATTCTCACGTGGATTTCAGAATGAATTTGAGAATAGTCAGGATAATGTAATTCAGTGGCTTCCATGGCGACAACATCAAACACTTTCAACATTTCTTCAGGACAAGTGGTTAAGAACAAAGCTAAGACAGCCTTGGATTGCAATAAATGTTGATATGAGACCTCCAAACTTTCACTGTTCAACTCACCAAGGGTTCTAATACGACTACCGTAAACAGATCTACCTTGATCATCAGTATATTCCAACAAGAAATTCTTCAACTCTCTAGCGATAGAACGAGCAACATTAGGTCTAATGATCCATTCCATGATAGAAGAAGCCTTAACATCAGCTAATTGTTCCAATGATAACTCTTCATTTTGACCATCCAAATCATCGAAATAATCATCTTGATCTTCATCGTAACGATGTCTATGTCTTCTCACTTGAGCAGGCAGATTATGGGCATCTAGATCAGCACCTAGTGCATCTCTATCCATATCCAAGTCCAAGTTATTACCTCTGTGTAGTTCATCTCTGGCATCCAGCAATCTATCGACTCTTCTTCTTTCGTTTGCGTCCATAGCTTGATAATCTGCATCATCGATATTCAATGCTCCGTCGTATGTATCTTCTTCTGGTCTGGCGGTATAATCTCTAGCCATATCATCACCTATCAAATCAACACCTGTTTCTTCTTCGAGTCGATCTTGTTCATCAACGTCTGCGTCTGGAATAAGTTGATCTTCATCATTCACGTCTAAAAATTCAGCTTCTGAATCATCTTGTTCAAATGGCAAACCAGGCGATGAAGGAAGTGGATTTGGTGATGAGGCCACTGATGATCCTCCTTGACGGTTTAAATGACTATGTGGTGGTTGTGATGCTAGTGGTGATGAAGGTTGGTTACGAATCTGTTGGGATTGTTCATCGTTGTCTGATTCATAGTCTGACTCGTTGTTCTCAATTTGTCTCTTTCTTGGACTTCTGTCTTCAACCATGATTGTGTATGTGTATTATTGTGTATTTTCTGGTAGTATTAGTTGTTTGAAACTGTGTGTTAAGGTATATTGGGGAGCAGTTAAGTATAGGTGGTGAATCACGATTCAGTACGTCTGTGTCAAAATGGGCGCCATGCAAAGTTCAATTTTCAGAACTGTTTGAGGTTGAAGATGCCAATTAAACCGTTTGGGGAAATTCGCCTTTTTCATCTAAATTACGCGTCCCACACTCAATAAAAAATCGCGTTAATCATAAGTCCAAAATTTTAATGTCGACGCGTCGATAGGTCTATTTCATTTCTGCCAGAGATGCATACGTGCCACCAGGATTCGCCTCACTCAAATTTTGTGAGTAAGTTTCAGTTAAAAATTTCACCCTGAAAAACTGAGCCAAATCCCCATCCACTTTTCTATCAATCGGATTCAGTCCCCGTTTTGACGATCCAACAACAACTGCAAAAGAAATTGTTGTTAACTTGTTTATATATCGATGTATACACATGGATCTTGTCTATGTATAAATAAGACTGAATATAGCATGACGTGTATAGACCACGGTAATCGTGAAGTTTGAGGCGTGCTCGAAGATTCAGGAATCAGGATTGAAGAATTTGTAGCTGACAACCGTTACTTTACTCAGCCACCACTACCTACTACTAAGCAAGACACGCTCGGGTGAATATTTATATGCAGGGCATCTTGATTTCAAACATGAACCACGAATCACGAATCACGAAAGTCGAATCACGAACGTCGAACGTCGAAACCCGAATTCATGAATCTCATATGTATGAGTGTTATTCTGTAAACGGACACAAAGCTATATACATCCTTATCAGCAGTAAACACTAGATCATGAAAAGAGGAACAGGGTCAAACTAGAAAATGTAAACAAACCGGGCCTGCTAATTTTTTATGACCAATTAGCAGGGGTACGGTCCAAATTTGTAATGGCCGGTTTTGGCGAGCTAGTCTAGCTACCAAGACTACGCCACAGGCGAAATTCCCACCCGAAGTATAGATCAGCAGCGCACGCTTTTGTAGTATGCAGCTGTCCTCTATTAGTATTTAGTATTTACACCAAATTTTCAACCTGATCTGGCCTTGAAAGTTTGTAAGCTCTTGAGTCTTAGCTGAGACTGTTGATCCACTCCCACAAAATCGATCCCAAGTCCCTACCACCTACCCATCTTCTGCAAGCCCACATACCAGTTCCCACCTATCATCTTGGTGCTTCCTCTTTCTTTGTCTTTATCTTTTCCAGCTTGCTTTCCCAGCTATATAAATCACTGCAAAGGTATGTTCCGCGTCTTTGCGTCTTTTTTCTCCCATTAACAGGCAACGAAAACATATGGAAGTCAAAGTTCAACACATCACAACTTTCATACTAACAAAACAGAATAATTTTCATATTTCCCTCTAATACAGATGAGTAATCACAATCATCCTTTCAGTTCCCTTTCAGGTGGTGGTACAGGAAACAATGGCTACTCCCAATTTGACCCAGAGTCTGGTGTCAGTGTCGGTAGAAAAAAATCTTTAATTAGAAGAGATAGATCAAAGAGAAGTTCAAATTCAACAACACAAACAGGTGCATCGTCAACAAATCCTCCTTCAAAATATCTTTCCAATCCAAGTCTGAGATCATCTATGGACTTTGCTAGTTTTAACATGGCTCACAGTGAAAACAGTATCCCTATGGAAGACTTGAATGCTGGTGCCAACGCCACTTCCAATATAAATGATGATGAAAACGCAAGTGCGTTGAATCCCTTTTCTAGCACACCACAAACTCAAAGAAATGCCAATCCTCAGTTTTTAAATACCCCAACTGAAGGTGACGCTGCTTATTTAGAAGTGCCCACTGATGCCCCTTCTACATCTACAAATGCTCAGCAACAACCTACACAGCAACAACCTACACAGCAGCAACAACCTCTACTACAGGCATCAACTGCGAACAAAACATCTCCGGTTCGTGAACAATTTGGTTTGAACGATGAGGACCCTAATGATAACGATAACTTGCCTTTGGGTGGAGGTTACACTTCCTTGCCTCCTAAGAGAACAGATTTGGAAGAAGAAAGAAAAGGTTTTCCTTATTGGAAAGTGTTCTGTTATGCTGTCACATTTTGGGCCCCTCCTCCATTTTTGAAACTGATTGGTTTGGATAGTAAAGAAAGACGATACGCATGGCGTGAAAAGATGGGTTTGATTGCTATCATTTTGGTTATTATGGGTATCATTGCCTTCTTAACTTTTGGTTTCACTAGATCTGCTTGTACTGGTTTAACGAAAAGACTACAACAATCTGATATTTTATCAAGTAATGTCGTTATCAATGGTCGTACCTATGATTTATCCAGATCAGCTCATCCTGCCGCTACCAATATTGATGCCGGTGCCAATGTGTTATACCCTCCAATTGATGCTGCTGCTAAAGATTTGAGTTTCCTTTTCCAAAATGTCAATGGTAACTGTAAAGGTTTGATCAAGCCTAGAGACAACTGTACCATCCCTTCCAATGATGATGGTGAATTAGCTTGGTATATGCCTTGTAAAATGAGACCTTTGAACTGGACAATTACTCCAAATTTCACCACTGAATATTATGATGGTTACGCATGTCATACTTCAGCTAAGGCTAGAAAAGCATTTTACAGTTTGAAAGTTCAAGGTGATGTTTACTACACTTGGGATCAAATCAACAACCACACAAGAAATTTGATTGTTTACAACGGGCATGTTTTGGATATGGATTTGATCAAATGGTTCCAAACTGATGATTTGACTTATCCTGATTTGTTTGATAAGTTAATGAACGATGAATCATTGAAAGGCTATGATATTTCTCTTTTGTTGACTGAACCACACGAAAGACAAATTGCCAACTGTTTAGTGGAAACTGTTAAGATTGGTGTTGTTGATACCTCTACTATTGGTTGTATTGCTGCCACAATTGTGCTTTATGTGTCTTTGGTGTTCGTCTTGTCCATTGTTATTGTTAAGTTTGTGGTTGCATGTTATTTCAAGTGGGTTGTTTCGCCAAGACAAGGTGCCTCATGGACTCCCATTCAACAGCTGAATCAACGTAGTAACCAAATTGATAACTGGGTTGATAATCCAGGTAATACTGCCCAATTGAATACCGTTCCAAAGAAGAGAAGAGCCAACTATACCGGTACCAGCAACAAGAAAGGTGGCCGTTTAACATGGAGTCGTGACGTTTCAGATTTCATTGACGATGATGAGTTTGCTAACCAATCTACTTCCTGCGGTTATGAACCAAAATATGTGACTATGACAACAGAAGCTTACAAGATGGCTAATATGCAAAGCAAGGGTAACAAGAGAGAGACCCGTATGCAATCTTCTCGTCAGTCATTGTTCATTCCTCATGGTGCTTCTTCATCCCAACTTGATTTGAGTAACCCATTCCAAACCCCAACTTTGGCCAATATGGAAGATGGTGATATGACGACTTTAGGTACTGATCTAATTAGTGATAAGGCCATTTCTCAACCACCAATCTCATGGGAACCATTTGGCTTTCCATTGGTTCACACTATGTGTTTGGTCACTTGTTATTCCGAAGATGAAGAAGGTATTAGAACCACTATGGATTCCATTGCCACTACCGATTATCCAAACTCACATAAGTTAATGGTTGTCATTTGTGATGGTATCATCACTGGTGCTGGTAACGACAAGTCTACCCCAGATATGTGTCTTGGATTAATGGAAGATTTCGTGACTCCACCTGAAGAAGTTCAACCATACTCCTATGTTTCCGTTGCTCAAGGTGCCAAGAGACACAATATGTCTAAAGTCTATGCCGGTTTCTACAAATACGATGATAATACTGTTCCTCCTGAAAAGCAACAGAAGTTGCCTGTCTTGTTGATTGTCAAATGTGGTACCCCTGCTGAAGCTGCATCCGCTAAGCCAGGTAACAGAGGTAAGCGTGATTCCCAAATTATCTTAATGTCTTTCTTACAAGCCGTCACTTACAATGAAAGAATGTCCGAGTTGCAATATGCCATGATGAAGGCCATTTGGCAAGTTACTGGTATCATGGCTACATTCTATGAATTAGTGTTAATGGTTGATGCTGATACCTTGGTTTACCCTGACTGTTTGACCCATATGGATGCTGAAATGGTTAAGCACCCTGAAATCATGGGACTGTGTGGTGAGACTAAGATTTCTAACAAGAGAGACTCATGGGTTACTGCTATTCAAGTGTTTGAATACTATATTTCCCATCATCAATCTAAGGCTTTTGAAAGTGTTTTCGGTTCCGTTACTTGTTTGCCTGGTTGTTTCTGTATGTATCGTATCAAGACTCCAAAGGATTACAACTGTTGGGTCCCAATTTTGGCTAACTCTGATATTGTCAACAAGTATTCTGAAAATGTGTTGGATTCTTTGCATAAGAAGAATTTGTTGTTATTGGGTGAAGATCGTTATTTGTCCTCTTTGATGTTGCGTGCTTTCCCAACCAGACAACAAGTGTTCATTCCTAAGGCTGCTTGTAAGACTGTGGTTCCAGATAAGTTCAAGGTTTTGTTATCTCAGCGTCGTCGTTGGATTAACTCCACCGTTCATAACTTGATGGAATTGGTGTTGGTTAAGGATTTATGTGGTGCTTTCTGTTTCTCTATGCAATTTATCATTGGTATTGAAATGATTGGTACTTTGGTGTTGCCTGCTTCCATTACATTTACCTTGTACATTTTGATTATCGCCATGGTTCAAAAACCAACTCCTTGGATGTCATTGATTTTGATGTTGGTCATTTTCGGTTTACCTGCCGTGTTGATTGTTGTCACTGTTTCATCATTGAGTTACATTGTTTGGATGTTGATCTATTTGTTGTCCTTACCTATTTGGAATTTTGTCTTGCCTGCTTATGCCTTCTGGAAATTCGATGATTTCAGTTGGGGTGATACCAGAAAGACCCAAGGTGGTGATAAAGGTGGACATGGTGATACCGAAGGTGAATTCGATGGTTCTAAGATTGTGCATATGACTTGGCGTGAATACGAGAGACAAAGACTAGGTATCGATAAGAGATACACCATTCCTACTGTTTACAATCCTGGTTTCTATGAAGAAGGCTTCGATGAAAGTGCTGAAGATGATGCCAAGATTAACATTATCGATATGGATCATACTATGACCTGATTGTTGATTGATTCCCCCTGACTTGTTCTCGCTATTGCCTTTTTAAGTTTATTTTCTTCTTATATGCGTTTCCATTTGTTTGCTTATTTACTCGTTTGATTGTTTGCTTATTTGCTTATTTGATTGCCTGTTTGTTGTTTACTGTGTACGGTGAGTTTTTACATTTATTTTATTTTAGTTTTTTTCTTTTTGCAATTCTTTTTTTTCCATTTTTTATTTCTTATACTCTTACTCTTAATTTTAGTATATATTTTTTTAATTTTCCTTTCTTTTGTGCAGATCCACTGCAGTTCTCTTGTTGTCAAGAAGCCCAGATGGTCATCTGTTGTCATTTTCCAAAAAAATTGTATTTATTTTTTATTCCTTGTTACCCAATTCCTTCATTTTTACATACCATACATTTCTCAATTCCATCTTCTTTAATTTAGATCGAATAACTTTCTTAAAAGTTTTTTATTAAAAGGTCCTGGTGCGGTAGTTTAGTTGGTAGCACCACTTCTGTTAGTCGTGGTAAACCCCAGAGCTGAGTGGGGTTCGATTCCTGTGGGTTGAATAATTTCTCGTTTTAATTTTATACACATGCATGCAGAAGCCAGGATTGTATGTGGTCTAGTGATTAAGGGATAGGCCACATAAGGAGTGTCCTTAGTTGATCTCCACCGGGTCACTATTAGATTATACGGCGGTCTTTGTTGAAGTCCAAAAGACTATAAACCAGAGTCTCATGACAGATCTGGACGATAAGATTGAACGATCACAGGGGTTTTCAACCTTAATCTAAAGAGAACTTGTTTCCCCATCCTGAACTATATATAGGTTAAAAAAAATTAATTGACACTTCAGACTATATAGAGTCTATATATAGCTAGAAATAAATTTAAGTTAATCTAATATTAGCTAAAAAGAAATTTTAAATTTGGAAGTATATTATAAATTTATAACAAAAAAAAAATAATTCAAACATTTTTAATTCGACATAGTAAAGATTGAATTCATGTGCAGCTATTATATAAGATATATGCAGCTACCAGTAGATATATCTGATAGAATCATATATGACCCGCTAGAAATTAGGTGGAATGATTATATATCAAACAACATATCAGTAAAAAATATCAATTGATTAACTTCTTCAAATTGTTTTAAATTCTTCAATGATTCATCTATCTTAAATTTATGTCTAGCAAAAATTAGGCTTTGAATTGCTACTCTAACTCTCGTGCATTCATCATCTGAAAGATTCGATAACATTGAATTTTGTTTCTGACATATTGGATTGTCAGTCTCCCTTGTTTTCGGTTTAGAAACAGCAATTAGCGATAAAGGTGAAGACAGACTTATTACTGAAGACCTGGAGACAGAGATAGTCGGTGTTGTAGAGATAATCGGGTTAGTGGATGTGCTGTGAATAACAGGTTCATCGGATTCATAATCAATGCTAGAGCTCGTTGGAGTCATATGATTTAAATCAGTATCATCATTAACATCTTCAGCATCAACACCAACACCAACACCAACACCAACATTATCATCTTTGGTCCCAAAATCACTGTTGATGAGTATAATAGACTTGGAGTCACTCGTATCAGTGTGCCCATTATCAGAATTAGTATCACTAAGATTTGGCGAATTCTCAATCTCTGGGTTTTCAAAAATTGATATATCGAAGTTTCCAGACTTGAGTTTCCCTAGATTGTCTTCACTAAGTTTCAAACCAACCAACGAAGCAACATCATCATACGTGACCAACATGTAATGAATTCTTCATGATGTATACAACAAATACTTGTTCATTGCTATTATACTTTAAGGTATGGGTGACGGTACATTTGGAGCCATTACCATATTCATAAGAACATTGTGAACGTGAATAAGGATTGATAAACACGTAGGGGTTGTACACATCAAGTAACTGTAATAATTGTGAAGTGGTGAAAACAAAAGCAGCACTTTTGATGAAGAATAGTTTTGCGAAAGCCAGGTGAATCAATGGTCTGGGACTAACTGGGGTGGAGACAATTCACACACCTGCTTTTTCAAAAAGAGAGGCATAGTTTCTGGTGACTCGGCCTTCGATACGAGCTTCTGATGAGAAGATATTTCTGGTATGTCCAGAAGAATCGGAGGTTTTCTCAAGACATGAAAGTGATGTTTGAAATTCTTTTCGTTGAGAGTACCTGATGCATACTTTGGCCAAACATGTGCACTATCACCAATGTCCATGACTGGTGCCATATCATGATTCTGTTTATGAGTTGATCTTCGCACATAGAAGACTTTAATACCTGGATTGAACTTCAATGATAGTCTGGCAGAGCAACCAACAGAGCCTGTTTCATCTTTCATTCGGCAAGTTAGGTAACAGAGGCCATCTGCAGTTTTACACCCTATATTGAAACATAATCGGTATACTGTCACAAATTGAACCATCTGCGATATTGAAAATTGATACACTTTTGTAGTCGCTTCAAACAAATCAGAGTATGTTTTATGAATTGTTTCAGGAATAACAACAGGCAGGTCTCTTTTGAAGCTGACTTTCTTTAATTCATCGATAATTGCTCTCAAAGAAGAATTGCATGGTTCTGATTTTATGTTATCATCTCCTGGCATTGTAACGGGATGAGCTTTATTTTTTCATCCAATAGAAACTTTAGAGTTCTTCTGTGAATCTGTCGATGCAAGACCAGATTTCCTGAAATAAAACGATTTTCTATCATCATCATACCGTAATATCAATCTAGAGAATCCAGTAATCTGTCTGTTATCTTTCTGTTTGAATGAGACATGGCAACCGTATCTTGCTGGATGAACTTGGATCTTGGAAAACCCTTTGTAAGCACATAAAAGTCGCAATATCTGAGAGATGGTGAATTTGTAAATTTCATTTGTGGTATTCATCAATTGTAGGTAAGTTTCTGTTGTGAGTGCTGTATCAAAATCATCTGGTAACGAATTTGCTCGATAAAATTGTCTCAACTTTTCCACAACATCATTCAAAGTCTGACACTCTATGAGACGAATTTCAAATAATCGGAACCAGATATACTGCAACATATTTTTGTAAGAAACAAACTTCACAATGCAAGTAACCATGACCGTAAACAGGGGGTGTTTGTCTTACCGCTTATGACTTGACAACATATGGTACCAAGTATCACTCAGATCTTATGGTTTGCAAGCTATGTTGCTGTTCATTCAAAAAAGCGTAAGATCCATCAACGTTGCTTTTGGAAGTTAAGATACCGAATATTGAAAGTGGTTTGCATGATCGCTTACGCAAAAAAGATATATTGGAGTGATGGAACAGTTACCATGTAGTTTATAAACGCCAAAGGAAGTGGAGCGAAAAGCCTCAAGAGTATAAAGAGGGAATTAAGTTCGAAAATTGAAGTTGCTGTTTTCAGTATCCCATTTAGAGGAGGACAAGCTGGAAGAAGAAGTGATTCAATTGAACCTTGCCGAGTTGGTTCAATTACTGGAGGCCTGATGTTGAAAGATGCTAGAACATGATCATAATTTCAGATCATCAAATCAGCAGAACTGGAAATTAAGGGCCGTACTTTAGGACAAACTTGGAAACCGAAGAAATGATCAAAAAAAGAAGACAGACACAATGAGTTCTTCATAATTCACCAGAGTTCTTAACTCCAGCCCTACCAGTCAAGATAGTTAGTGCTTCAGTTTGAACAAACAACACAGTTTTAAACCCAGTTGATTCCATTAGAAATGATGTTAACCTGGATTGAGAGAACAAGAAAACACATGGATGTGTCAACGGTGGCACAAATATTCTATTTTTGACAAATGCCACAGATTTGATACACTATTTGAATCACATGATATTGGAACCGTCCATCGGTGGCTTGATTATCAACAACAGTCTTGAAGCCCACCAGAAACACCGGAACAGCAGTACAGTGAATTGAGTTGATCTCTCGACACTGGAAAGCAACAGAACAGAATCAACAACAAGAACATTGGCAATGTGCCTGTTAAACACCAATGAATGTCCAAAGAAACAACATGTAAGGTAAGCGGGCCAGCATAATACCAGGGCCAGAATTCAAATACCAGCTAGAGAACTGTCAAACAGGCAACCCAACAAACCACCATATACCATCATGCAAGCAAACCAGCATGAAGTCAGCAGTGGCACAGCTTCGTAACCCGCTTTGGATGAATGAGAGGGATGTGGAGACGAAGTGAAGGAATGTGTCAAATCATATGTGAACAAGTAAGAATGATGATGAATGATGAAGAGCAAAACAGATTCTTTCTCCCATCCGTTAAGTCTGATCTTGGAAGTTTGAAAGAACGGGATTTGTGGTTGGTGCATGGAAGGTTGTTGGGTTGCTATTTGGGTCTTGACAAGCTTGGGGGAACTTTGTGCAGTTGAGTGTTTACTATGGTAGGTTCATCATGGCGGGGGCGGGCCCGGTCGGTAGTAATAGAAAACATTCGACGCGTCAATTTGCGTCGATTTTTCAACACTTAGTATGCGGACACAACATGGGTTTGCATGCAGGTATATAAACGAGCCTATTTATAAGGATGAATACTCAAATCACAGCTTAAATAAATGTGGATCCGATTAGAAAATGACAACAACGCGGTCAAGGTCAAGCTGGAGATCAATTGAGGTTATGAATCATAAGAGATGAGGTAAGGACAGCTCGATCTCAGAGTGGCTTAATTGAGCAATAAGCGCGTGCCGTGAAAATTAAGCTCAATATTAGGAAACTCAAATTGGAAGACAACGCGTGTAATGAAAACTTGTTGTCTTCAGACTTCACAATACTGTTAAGAGATGAAAAAAAAAGATTGAGATATAAAAGTATCCCCAAGAGATCGAGAGTGAATACATTACATCAAGAATCAAGAAAAATATTCGATGTATCGTCTTTCTTTTTTAAAGTAGGCTTAAACAACGTTTTCTATGAATAATGTGAAGCTGATTCTTTTCCTCGATGCAAGGTACGAATTTCAAAAGGTACGCCAGGTATGATGTAGTTAGTCGTACAATTACGTTACTCTACGTGCAAAATCCAGCTCAATTTAATTCGGAAGAGGAAAAGAAATGAGTTTAACGGTGTCAGATAGTTACAAAGATTTAAGTTTTAATTGATTTGAAACAGTTGTGATGCACATGTGATTCATATGGTTAATTTTGCAACTTGATGCAAATGGTGTTTGAGGTGAGAATTGGATTAATTGATGAGATGTGTCAATTTGTCGTATCAAATTGTTTCGTACGTTAAGGTATAATTCAAACTCCCAGAGCATCGAGCAGCTGTCAATTGAACTGTTGTTACAGTTCAACAGATATGACGTTCAACTCAGTTCTGGTAAATGATCAAAAAGCAAAAAGGGTTCAGATTACGTCGGTGAGTTTAACTCAACACAGACATCGACGCGTTTGCACCTCCTCCTTCTGGCTACTAGTGAGTGCTGATGTAATCGCTTTGGCAACTTGTTACTGTTACTTGTCTTTGAGATTTCATCTTTGCTGATAAAAACTTTTTCACAGGGAAATCCCAAAACTGACATATTTCACAGGCACGCGTCTTTTTCCTTTTTTTTCTTTTTGGTTTGTGCGTGCATGGGGCCAGCCGAATGCAGGATACAGCTAGGTAGGCAGTGAGCCCCAACCCCAGCCACACGATTACACAATTGGAGTGCACCGTGCACGCACCGTGTGACTGGTGTGTATACCGCGATCTGATTTACGGGCAGCATGGTGTTGGGATTGTAGTGGGATTGTAGGTACTGCCAGTACAATCCAAGCTGCTATTTGTCACAATGAATATAACAAATGGACAAATCCCGGGTCGAATTGTATTTCATCTATTTAACAATCGAGAGACATTAGGGCTGGCTTCAACGATATATACGCGAGTGCGATGATTATGAAGAGAGACACTAAGCTCAAGCTGGATAGTATAGAGGGAAGGGGAGGGGGAGGTATACAACGAAGCGCTCTGTTCTACAGGGCAAGAGAGTAGCTGAGTAGCTGAGTAGCTGAACTCATTGCTCAGCAGAATCCAGATGCATGTTTTCGTGTTTCTTTTAGATCCAGCTGTAAGTGTATATCTGAATCTTGATCCTTGGTACTTGTGGGAAGTTGTAGCAGTCTTCCATTTACCATTTTCGATATATTAAGGTTGAAGTTGAAGTTCTTGAATGTTCCTGAGCTACGTGTAGACCTATAGTAGACTCTTAGTAGACTCCTAATAGTAGTAGTAGCAGTAGCAACAACAGCAACAGCAGCAGCAACATACTCACGCGCACACAGCTCTGAAGTTGGCCCAATTTAGACATTATAGTGCGTCAGCGATTTACAATTTACAATTCGACCCGATCGCTCGAATGCTGGAACGCTCGATCCCTCGATCCCTCGAAATCAGAGCTGTGCAGGATTTCCTCAGAAGAATTCAGAATCACAGAATCGCAGAATCGCAGAACTACACAATCAAAAGAAGAAAAAACTGAGACTCAGGGAGTGAATTCAGAATTCAGGATTCAGGAACAGACTGATTTCTGCACCACAAACAACATTAACACCACTCACAGTCAACCCATCTGTTTCCATCCAACAACCACTCTCTTTCCTCAACCTATACATGACAGTGGCAAACTATTTCTCAAGAAACAGCTTACTCAACAAATCCACTAAAAACAAACACAATCACATCAAGAATCAAATGTCGTCAGCGCCTCCTACAACAAAGACCCCAGCTCCAACTCAAACTTCAATTTCAAATCACAATCATTCTATAAATTCACATCAAGCACAACCTCCTGTGAAAGTCTCTATAACGCAGCATCAAAATCAGAATCAACAGCACATGCCAACGGACCTGAATCATGTACTGGCATCTCATAAGAGAAGACAACCATTTAGTAGAAAAGACCTGGGTTTGGATATTGATGATGAGAACTCTCAACTCACGTTAAACTCAATGGATTTCTTAAAAGTTCAACCTAATAATAGACTACAACAACTGGACAACCTATCTAACTCTGGCTCTTCACAGGCTTCGTCTACTGTGATCAACCCTGATTTTAAAGACGAGTCTCAGAAAATCACGTCGAATTTGAATTCAATGAGTTTACAAACTATTGATATTAATGAGATTCTGAATAAAAAAAATAAAGAACAACAGTTGGCTCAGATTAATCAAAGGGAGTTGATGCAACAGAAACAACTTCAATCACAACAACAGCAAAAACAACAACAACAACAAGCAAAGGCCCAAGCTGAAGCGCAAGCTCAACTTCAATTACAACAAAAACAACAACAGGAACAATTACAGTTACAACAACAGGCACAGCAAGATCAATACCTGAATTACGAAGACGCAGAAGTTGAACCTGAAATTGAAGTTGACCCAGAAGAAGATGAAGACGACGACGACTACTTCGACGACGATAAATTAAATGACTACATCAATGGAATGCTTCCTTCTCCACCATCCTCACCACCACGAGAACTTGATCCGAACAAGCTATACGCTCTTTATGACTTCAGTGGTCCTGATCCATCTCATTTAGAATTACAAAAAGATGCATCAGTGGTGCTATTAAATGACTCAGACTCGTATTGGTGGCTAGTTAAAAGATTACAAGATGGCGTTGTGGGTTTTGCTCCTGCGGAAATATTAGAAACTTATGGTGAAAGATTGGCTAGATTGAATTGTTGGAAGAATGAAGTCATTGAAAGAAACCAAAATGGTGAAGATGTCGGCACGTATTTGTCACAGGATGATTTGAAGACTTTTGAACTCAATTCTCAACGGAAATACCATAATTCAGTTGCTCCTGGAGCCACTGGTGCTGGCTCTGGTTCTGGTGCTGGTGCTGGACGCCAGCTTGGGTTGAGTGGTACGCATGGTCGTAGTTCAAGTTTGAATAGTTTTGACAATAGTGGGATTTCTTCAGGTTCTTGTGGATCTGGATCAAATGGAAGTGGATCGAATCCTAATTCTAAATCGGATTTAAGTCTGGCTAGAAAATCATCATTGAAAAGATCCAAGAGTTCAATTAAGAAATCAGTCACTTTTGTTCCTGAAGCATTACAGAATTTACAAGAGATTGAAGAAGATCCATATCAAGATCAAGATGCTGATATCACAGATACAGAAACTGAAAATGATACGTACCCTAATCAACAACAACAACAACAACAGCAACAGCAACAACAACAACCACAACAAATAGCACAGTCACAATCACATACATTATCAACAGCAACAACAACGACAAACAGCGCATATGATCGAGCCGAGTCACCATCTTCACAACCCCTCATAGTGCCGAAACGTACCCAACGTGTCTCTAATTCCAACTTCATAGTGAAAAACCTGGACGATTATCAACCAGGAGGACCAGACGATACGGTATCACTCGTGTCTGCCACATCGGCAACATCGGCCACATCGGGTCCAAACTCATCGAATTCAGATGTTGATTCAATTTTGAAAACACCTTCTATGGCTGATGACCAAGGTGCTTCAAAGACAGGTCGGTTCGGTAGACCTTTGGCTGGGTTTATGTCTACGAATGATTCCATTGGTAGTTATTCGCCAAGCACCGATGAAAGTGATGATGATTACATTGAGGATGAGTTGGTTGATGGTGTTGTTGTTGGGTCTAGTTCAAATGGTGATCGTGATCGTGATCGTGACTGTGATCGTGATGGTTCTGGTGTTAGACAGTTTAGAACTTTGAGTTTTGGTGAGTCTAGGGCTAAGTTCCTGGAAGGTCGCAAAGTTAGTCCTTTTGGTGGGAGTGCCGGAAGTGGTAGCAGCGATGAACGGTGTAGTTCAACTGGATCGTTTAAGAGTTTTGGATCTGGTAGAGAGTTCCAACAACAACAGTATCAGAGTCAACAACAAAAAAAATTGATGCAGTATGAACAACAATCTATTCCAGAACACTATCAAAAACAACAGCGTAGAACAAGCCGTAGTTTCAGTCATCCAAGAGAAACAACACCAACTCCAACTCCACATGAAGCAAATTCTGATTCATTGAAAGTGTTGAATGATTTACTGGGTGAAGGAGATGACGACACAGATGATGCTAACGATACGTTTCAAGAAGGTGATAATGATGACGATGATGATGCTTTCCATGATGCTTTGACTGGTTCCAATACAAAGTTGAGTTCAGCTTTGAGGTACGGTAGTGTTGGTAGTTCCAATAGTGGTGGTAGTGTGAGCACATATACTGGTGGTGGTCTTGCTGGTGATACACCGATTAAAAATCCCTTGTTTGGTGGTTCACCTGGTCCCTCACCTAGTGAGAGAAATCAACGTGTTAGTTATCAACAACATCGTCATGGCTATGGCTCTAGCTCTGGCTCAGGGTCAGGGTCAGTTGGTTCAGGTTCTGTTGGGTCGGTTGGTTCAAGATCGAATCGGTCTTCTACTTCAAGATCTTCTGGGTCAGGTTCAGTTTCTACGTTGGATGCAAGTACTGGATTTGCTTCCAGTTCTTCATCTTCCTATAATCATGGTGGTGGACACAGACACAGTGGTAGTAACAATAGCTTCACCACAACCACAAACAACAACAACAACAGTGGAGCAACAGCAGCAACAGCAGCAACAACGACAGGATATGTACATGACAGATACCCATCCACAACATCGACTCTATCCGCCCACTCTGCGCGTTCCACACATTCACACACCTCCCATTCATCTCACTCATCATCATCATCATCATCATCTAGATCAATCAAGAGATCAAGCAACGGATCCTCAGGTTCCACCGGCTCAACTGGCTCAACTGGTTCCACTGGCTCAACTGGTTCTACGGGATCAGCAGGTTCTTCACAAACACAGGCATCAGGGGCCTCGGGGTCATCAAGCATGGATTCGAATTCCAATATTTCGTGTTCTACCAATACTTCACCTTCTAGTGCATTGACTGATATGACTACGATGAATTCTAACTCGGGTTTAGGTGTCGGTGGCTCAGGAATGACGTTGAATGTTATTAGTATGGGTAGTATCGATGGTGAGATTGGTAGTATGGGGATGTCTGGGTTGGGTGTCACTGGTTCTGGTTCTGGTTCAGATGCGTTAAGTGGTGGTGTTAGTGATGATGAGAACGGGCATGGTAAGGGTGGAGTCGGTCAAAGACAACGGTCTAGTACTAGTGTTGGTACGAGTGGAAGTTACTTGCAGCAAAATATGAATAGTGCGAAGAAGAGTAAGAGTGCGCCAACTAGTAGGAATGTCAGTGGTACAGGTGCTGGTGCTGGTGCTGGTGTTGATAAGTTGAAGTTGCATCCTGTCACTGGAGAAATTTTTAATCCTTTGTTTGATCAGTTGAATGAGTTGGAGAAGTTGTTGAATGATTATATGATTAGTTGAGTTGAATGAAGTTAAGATTCAAGCTCCTTTTGAGACTTTTTGTCTGATTGTGTTAATTGTTACTTTTTTCGTTGATTAATAGACAAGCCATTGTTAATTATATCATCATTTATCTCGCAATTGACAATTAATGTTGTTTCCTTCTTCCGCTGAATTTTCAATATCCTCACATCATCGTCATTGATTGACTGATGAATTCCTGTACGTTACTCCTTTCCACTGTTTTGTCATCTTTGCATCCGTTTGTTCCATATATCACATTCGTTTAATCTCTCGGTTGATTGATTCAACCATGGCTTGTTTTTTTCTTCTGACACTTCATTGAACTGCTAAGCACCAAATCACTATATCCCGCATCCATCTTTCTATGTTTCAGACTAATCTTGAACCCACTGACTGGTATTAGTCAATCCTGCCAAACTTGACCCTTTATTCGTTGTTATCTTCAATTTATTAAACCTACATTTCCAGTTCACAAGTTACAATTCCCCATGGGCTTTCTTTGCTTTGATTTCTTGTATCTGCATATGTATTATAATCCACAAGTTCAACTAGTTTCAACACATTTCATCTTCACTTCTTCACACACTCATTTCCTCTATTTACCAATTTCTATGTGTTTTAGAGTTTTCGTGCTTCTGCTGTTGGATATTTTACAGTGTTTGTGTTTTTTTTTTCCTTCTGTTATCTTTTTTTTCTCTTCTTTTTTTGTTTCAGTTTTTGTTTCTTTACTTTCATTCATATGTTCACGTTATCTTCTGAGATCAAAATCATACCATACCTATTATATTTCATCTTCTTGAGATTATGCATATATCTCTAGTATCTTACAATTTCCTTAAATATTTGTTTCAATTTTCATCGTTTGTGTTTTTTAATTTAGTACCCATTTAATTTGCATCTAAACTCATCTCAATTTTGTTTTGTTTCACTAGTATTTTCTTTTCTTCTTTTTCTTTCTTTACTTTAGTACTATTATATTTTTCGATGTCCTTTAATTGTGTTTCTTTCTGTTTGTTCTATTCTAATTACTAATTAATTATATACATGTGTTACGCACATGTTTGTTTGACTTAACTTTAATAATGCAACGTCGAATATTGCAAATTAAATCAATTGCAGCTACGTAGCATACGGGGCCATTCATATATATATCGACGCAAATCGACGCGTCGAACCCCAATCGCTCTGTCTCTCTCTACCTCCATCGAACGATTGATCGAAGATATATTCGTACCGGGACCCGACCATCTTGATTCCACTTACTGCACCAAGTTGATCTGACAATGGATGGGAGAAATAGAAAAAGAAGCTGTTTAATTTGCTTTTCATATCATTCATCATCATTCTTACTTGTTCACATATGAATTAACACATTCCTTCACTTCGTTTCCCTTTCCCCACTCCCCTTACATTTATCCTTTGTGGTAAGCTCATGCTCTCTCTGAAGGTGTCAAATTGTTGATTACATGCTGGTTAATTTGCAGTTGGTTTAAATTGGTGCTTTTACGATTAGTCGGTTAGTCGGCGTGTCGGTGTGTTGATGTGATGGTGGGATGGTTCCAGCTATCTAATTTTCCATATCTCTCATTCATCCATTATGTTAAGCTAGCTAGTTAAAGAAACTGTGCCACGGTTGACTACATCCTGCGTCGCTTGATGGTTTTACGGTTTGGTGGTTTGACTGATTGGTTTGCTTGGTCTTCTAGCTATTACTGGAATTATTGCCCTGATATTATACTACATCGTTTATGCTGGTTACCTTACTGCACGTGTGTTTTCTTTGGTCATATGCTCATGCATTGATGCTTAACTCCCTGTAACCTCTGCCTCTATTCAAATTTATGTTTAACTAGCTGGCCTGTTAGCCACGTACTGTTCATTGATACTCCTTTTGGTTTTGCAACGTGGTGATCATATCATTTATATAAATTAAGCAACGTATTGCAGCTGGGGAATTTCTGTTCATAACTTGAAAACATGCATGCATCACTGCTATCTAATCACCATATTGTTGAAGGTCGAACTACTGCTCCATGTGTCACTGTGTAGTTCCTCAACGTATTGTTGTTACGGTTTATTTTCATTGCTTAGTTTGAAAACATGCAACGTACTAGCTTTGAAAACTATGTGAGCTAATTAAGGCGTCGAGCATAGGTTTTGAGGTGTTGTGGTTCAAACGTGCAACCAATTCGGATCTAATTTGGTTAATTGTTTCATTGGTTTTAACAGCTGGTTGGTGACATGTTTGATGCTTTTTGAATTTGAATATTTAATTTGTGTTAATGTAGTGTTATCCAATTGGTGTTTTTGAAGATGGATATGATTTGTTATAGTTTATTCAAATGAATGAGTGATTGATTACAAGGGCAAATAAGCTGCGTCGCATACTTTAAACCACCTGTTTGAATATAAACAAACAATTTCACACATGCGGACAATCAAGAATGTATTGTTGATTTATATTTATCAAGTGACTCACTAACACATGACTGTTGGAATTGGATTGACTTGAGCATTTGAAGTTGGATTGAATTGTTCACATGGAATTGGACTAGATAAGAGGACGAGTTGCGTTTTGTCACCAATTAAATGCCAGTCTTCATTTTTTTGGAATGTCAGCAGTTTGACCAGAATAATTTCGATCTTTACCATCAAGTTTTCTTTGATTTGTTTTACCCTTTTCCAAAATAGAGTCAAATCTTTTCCCAAGGAGATCATAGTTGTATGGTGCTTTGAATTGAAACTCAGAGTTCAACTCTTCAACAATCTGTTGCAATGCCTCTGCTGCTTTTGCACACCTCAAAGCACCCATATAATTAGAGTAACTTAACATCCATATGAATTAACTGAATGAAGTGTTGATCTTCAATGATGAGTTCTGGATGTGAGATGATCAATCAATTAACATATGCAACTCATTTATATATATTTGTTTATAGATTTTGGAATTTGTAATCCATATATAGAATGTGCAAATGTGCCCCGATCCAATCATATATACCACGTGCCAAGATCATCACGTGAAAGAGTCTCGACTCTGTGTCTTGGTGCCGGATAATAAATGAGCACTTGTTCAAGCTTATTGATTCGTTTTGGGAAACACTTTCAAGTTCATATCATTTAGATATCCAAAGATACTTAGTTATTTGACTGAAACTACTACAATCCCTGCCAACAACACGCAGTTTGACAGCTGCTTACAAAAAAACACCAGAATTCAGAATCCAGAATCCAGATCGTTTCTCACTGGTCACGAAATTCAAACAGAGCCTCACTTAATTTTTTCCAAATTTTTTTTTTTTGAACCTGTTCAATTTGTTCAACTTTGCTGGTCAATTCAACAGAAAACATCACAACAAGTCATACAAATCATAGGCGCCACAACATAACAACAAGATATTCAATCACAAAACCACACACAGAACTACAAATACCTTCAGCACAAAATGACAACGTGGACACCAAACCCAACAGCATTGGATCAACTAGTGCTTATCCTATCAGGAACACTAGCCTCAAATGCCAACATTCGTCTACAAGCAACAGAGGCACTTCAACAAGCCAAAACCCAGCCTGATTTCCACAACTACCTCTTGCACATCTTGATCAGAGGAACCCCACTAGAGCCCCAAGTTCGTGCAAGTGCAGGTTTGTTAATGAAGAATGAACTAGTTAAGAACTGGCGTCGACCAAACTCAAGCACAACAACCAACGGTAATGCCAAACCAGACGATGAACAGAGACAGCAGTTACAGAACCATATTTTGGCTGACTTACCATTAGGTTTACTAGATCAGGATCCATTGGTGAGAAATATCACGGGTAATGTGATCACAGCGTTGTTTTCATCACTTGGTGTCACATCATGGCCTGCTATATTGCCCTGTTTGATGCAGTTGGCTTCAGGTGACGGAAGCAGCTTGATTAATTCCGCTGGTGGTAATGGTGCGTTAGTTACAAGTTGTCAAAGTCAAGAAGGCGCCATGGGTGCATTAAGTAAGATCTGTGAGGATTCAAGTCGGATCTTGGATAGAGAGTATGGTGGTGAACGACCATTGAATTTCATGGTTCCTCGATTCATTGAGTTGATGGGCTGTGGGTTGAATGAAACGGCAGAACAACAACAAGGACAGGGGGAGGGACGGACGACGATGACGCCGCAGGATAAGGTTTCGTGTGGTCGTGTTAGAGAGTATGCTGTTAATTGTATCAACCAGTTTTTGTTGATTAAGACTCAGTCCATCTTGATTCATTTGGAGGCGTTCATGGAAAGATTGTTTGCGTTGGCTAGTGATGATAATCCTGGTGTGAGAACTAAAGTTTGTTCTGCGTTTGCTTATATCCTAGATGCCAAACCTGAGAAGTTGATTCCTCATTTGGACGGTGTGATTAATTATTGTGTTCATTCGATGCAAGATGAAAATGAAGAAGTCAGTTTGGAGGCTTGTGAGTTCTTGTTGGCTTTGGCTACCAGTGATTTGCCATCTGAGTTGTTTGTTCACAAGTTTGATGTCGTCTTGCCTGTGTTGTTGACCAAGATGGTTTATTCTGAAATGGATGTGTTTATGATGGAAAACGACGATGAGAAGGATAACGCCGATGTCGCTGATCGTGATGAAGATATTAAACCTCAAATGGCTAAATCTAAAGATGCACACAAGTTGGCTTCAAGTGGTCGTCTGAAGAAAGATGATGCAAAGGATGGAGACGATGAAGATAGTGATGATGATGATGATGATGATGATGATGACGATGACGATGATGGTAACTTTGAGTGGAATTTGAGAAAATGTTCAGCTGCTGCAATTGACATCTTTGCCACAAACTACCCAATGGAAGTTCTTCAGATATCGATGCCTATCATAAAAGAACGTATTGTTTCTCAAGAATGGCCCGTTCGAGAAGCCTCCATCTTGGCAATGGGTGCCATTGCAGAAGGATGTCTTGAACTGGCTTCTGATTCATTGCCTTCTTTGGTCCCATTCTTAATTGAAAGATTACAAGATGATCAACCTAGAGTGAGACAAATTTCATGCTGGACCTTAGGAAGATACTCAAGATGGGTCTGTGCACAAGCTGACCAAAGCAATGACCTCAACACATATTTCTACCCGACTTACAAAGCACTAATGGTGTGTGCACTAGACTCCAAGAAAGTTGTCCAAGAAGGTGCCTGTGCAGCATTAGCAGACTACATCGACTCATCCAGTCCTAACTCCTTAGCATACCTCGTGGACCCACTGTTACAACATTTCCAAATGTACTTCCAGAAATACCAAAGAAAAAACCTTTTGATCTTATACGACACAGTGCAAACTTTCGTTGACAAAGTTGGTGAACATTTGAAATACGACTCCAAGAAAATCGAAATGTTACTGCCTCCACTAATTGGCAAATGGCAACAACTCAAAGATGACGACAAAGACCTATGGCCATTGCTTGAATGCATGTCCTCGGTGGCTGCCGCACTAGGTGAGGCATTTGCACCATATGCCATGCCTGTCTACGAACGTGCCAACAGAATTTTGACGTATTGCTTAGAACTGGGAAGTTTATACACTGAAGACGCCAATTTCGAAGCACCAGAGAAGGACTTCATCGTGACATCAATAGACTTAATCGATGGTTTAGTGCAAGGTTTAGAATCCCATTCCGCTGAATTGATCACACAACATGACTCCCCACAACAATCACTAATGTCTTTACTCTTGCTTTGTTTCGATGACACGAACGATGACGTGAGACAAAGCGCCTATGCATTACTTGGTGACTTGGCTATCTACTTGCTTGAACCAATCGTGATCCCACAATTACATCAAGTCATGGTTTGCATCGGCAACGAAATCACCAATAGAACATTCGGATCAACAGCCGCTTGCAATAACGCTGTCTGGGCACTAGGTGAAATTGTGATGCGGTTACCACACGAGCAATTCCAACCTTATGTTGTGAACTTCCTAAACATCTTGGTTCCGTTGTTACTCAGCACAGACTGCGATCAGACCGTTTTGGAAAACACTTCTATTACGATAGGTCGTTTTGGGCTCCATAATGCCATGGATTTGTCAAGTTGTCTATTGCAGGTATTGCCTACTTGGTGTGCCTACATGAAAGGATTAGAGGAGAATGAGGAGAAGTCGTCGGCGTTTGAAGGTATGTACAATATCATCTCTGTCAATCCAGCATTGTTGAATCCGAATAACGTTGATGGTAGAATGTGTTCGAAGTACTTGTTGGATTGTATCGCTTATTATGAACCCGCTGATGGAAGATTGACTCCTTTGTTTACTTCTTTGTTGAGAATGTTGAAGTCAACGATGGGTGATGAGGCATGGAATGCGTTGTTGGCTTTGCTTGGTCAAGAAGATGAGTATATTCCCGAGATTTTAAGGATGAAACATGGTGTTTAATTGTGATGATTGAGATTTTGATTAGTTGAAAGTTTTTTTTTTCACGATTTCCATTACTTTTTGTCGTTCATTTTTGCCATTTCGTTGATTTTTGTCTTGTTTGTTGCCGTTGTTGTTACCATATGGCTCTTTTTCATTCATCCTACTTTTTCTTATTTATGTCCGTTGTCCTTCTCTTTCATTTTTTTCTTGTCAAGTTTGATGAGTCCTCCATTCCATTACGTTGCTATATTTTCTCATGTTGTTCCACTCACTTTGTTAATTGTTTTTCTTCTTACCTTCACTTATAGTTTAATTTCCTTTTCACTATATCTAAAATTGTCTTGTTTTTTGTTTTGTTCATGTTTTTATTGCTGTCGTACCTTCACAGTTCCAAATTCCATTGTTATTTATATGCTAGCTTTACTCTTTGTTTTCCTCCTTCACTCATATATATATCTTGTTGTTTTTCAAAATTGTTTATTAATTATACACACTGGTCGACCAAATTGATTGTTGACCAGCTTTTTGATTCATATATATGCATACACTGAATGATTTAATTAAATTCTAATCGCAATATACTTTAAATCTATACGTGATCTCGAAAATTGAAACTTAACTGTAGTAAATTAAGTAAAAAGTATAATAAATAATATAGGAGTTGAACTATAAATAATCATGCAGTATATATTATAAATAAGGGCGAATGATAAAGATGAACATGTGTAAAAAAAATCATAGAATGCGTAAAGTATAGGGAATGTGTGGATATAAATTGGAGATTTGTATATGACGAACTGAAGCAAAGAATGTGTAGTGAAATGAATAGCTGGAGCAGACCAGTACTATGTTCTCTGGTGCACTTGAGCAACTTAGTTTTGTCTAGGCTTAAGAATCAACTTACCCATAGGAACATCCGAGACACCTTTACCAAAAGCGTAAATCGAGTTACCTCTCAAGATAGTTTCAATGACTCTACCTTTCATTTTCTTACCAGAATGAGCAGTCAACTTATTCTTGAAATATGTTCTAGCATTAGAAATTTCATAATCGGTGTTATCGTCAAAAATGGCAAAATCAGCATCGTAACCAATGGCAATCTTACCTTTCTGATGACCCAGACCAACCTGAGCAGCAGTATTCTCACAACACCACTTGGCAATATCAACCAAGTCAACATTGAAACTAGTGGAACCTTCAGTGTACAACAAAGGTAAGCCTAGACCAACTGAAGTGATGCCACCCCAAGCTTCGAAGAAATCACCTTTATCTAACCCTTTCAATTCAGGCACACAAGGTGAGTGATCAGAGACAACCGAGGTGATTGTTCCGTCTTTCAATGCTGACCAGAGCTGTTTTCTGTTTTCGTCTGTTCTTATAGGTGGACAACATTTGAATTGTGTTGCTCCATCGGGTATATCTTCAGATTTGATCGTCAAGTAATGGAAACAAGTTTCCACGGACAATGGTAAGTTTTTCTCAAATTTGGCCTTTTGAATCATTGGAATTGCCTCTTGGGATGCTAAATGGACGATATGCACTGGTGTTGTAGGTTGTTTTTCCAAGCATGCGATGATGTGACTAATTGCATTTTTCTCAAATGAGTCAGGTCTGGATTCTAAAAATGATGTGTAGGCTCTAGGATCAGTTGATTTCACTTTTGCTTCATGCGTATATTCATGGTCAGGATCGTGTTCATGTTTCTCTTTTTTGTTGCTCTCACCACCAATATTGGTACAGCAACTATCATTGGCTGGATCCATCTCAGCATGGAACATAATCATTGTGTTTTCACCTTTCACAGTCTTCAAAGCCTCATCGATATACTTAGGGCCAATCATTGGGAATTCATCAACACCGGAATCCATCATGAAACCTTTAAAACCTCTAACACCTGCTTGAATCAAAGGGACTAGGTCGTCCAAGTTATCAGGAACCAACCCACCCCAGAACCCGGTATCGACCCAAGTTTGACCTTCAGCAGCAGCTAACTTTAGATTAAAATTGGCAATGTTTGTAGTTGGTGGTATGGCATTTAATGGCATGTCAATCACAGTGGTGACACCTCCTGAGGCTGCTGATTGTGTACCTGTTCCAAAACCTTCCCATTCCGTTCTTCCTGGTTCGTTCAAGTGAACATGAGAGTCAACTAAACCGGGCATGATCACATATGGTGACAGGTTTCTGTATGAGACAACATTGTATCTTTGTAACAGTGGGTCATTTTCTTTGAGGATCTTGTTTTTGATGATTGTTAGAATCTTACCGGATTGTAAAGAAAAGATGATAGTTGCTGGAATGATGGATCCTTCAATGACCACTTTTTCTGATGAAATAGCTCTTGACATTTTGGGGGATGAAAATTGGATAAATGGAAAAATGGAGAATTGGAAAACTTGGGGTATCTAGATACGTTGCTGTTTATGGACGTGAAAGATAAGCGAGCTGCTTCCTGCTTGAATGTGTTCAAAAGCAAAGGAGGAAGGGAGAAGCGTGGTGTTGATGGTGCTGATAAGAACAGTTGTTTGAAACAGGATGAAAGTTCATGGTGGAGACTTGGGACAACTGGTGATTTTGGTTGTCACCGTCAGGCTCCACTTTCCACTGGAAATTTCTGAAATTACCATCTTATCATTGACCAAAACAATAAAATTACCACTCTGAGTCTTTGATGTTAGATAATGTCGGAATAAAAAAGAGATAACAGAAATTCAGAATGCGCTTTGCGCGGCACTTTAATGGATTACTATGGCCGGCCCGTACCGGACGCCCGGTCAACGCCGAAAACATGCGTGATTTCACCAGTTTGGAAAACTTGTCACTGTTCAAGTTGCACATCCCGCACCGTATCTACCGCTTCCGGCCCGGTTGAAAATCTTAACATTTCTAATTCTGATTGTATTGATTGATCAGATTTCAATTTGCAGATTAAGTTTGGCCAGTTGCGGGAGGGTAGTGGCGCAGTATGTGGCGCATGCGTGTCTGGAGTCCTATGATTTTTACATTTCTCTTCAAGGTCAAGGGATACTTGTTGGATAATCAATTAATTCATTAAGTAGTAGTTAGAAATGGTAACACACTTATTCGTATCAATGGGATTTACCATACAATTTTTGAGCATAGAACAGCAATCCTTTCAAGCTCTTTTGGAACCGTTCTTGATCAAAATTAACGGAATTTGTGAATCGTTCTTGTTCAAATAGCAAAGCATGAATAACATCATTTGTTTTACGTGTAGTTTCACTGATGATTTCAAATTCAGGTGTCACATCAGCATCTCCTGTTTGAGGATCTTCCAAATAACTGGTATCTTGTGGGTGTGAAGAGTCATGATCACTGAATACGTACACATCCTCTTCAACAAGTATTTGGACTTGGGTTTCATTTCCCGTTCCATTATCAATCACAACATTAGCTTCATCCATATGATTTCTATCATCTTCATTAGTTTGTTCGTCTGAGATCACATTTGCTTCTTGATTCCGAACTTGAGTACTAATAGTGGTATTCGTCTTGTATTTGAAGGAAACTATTTTCGATGGAGCTCGAACGGAAATAGCTTTGCCGTCGTTGCTACTGTTTTCTTTAAAAATTTTCAATTGAACACCATTCTCAATATCATCATTGCCACTACCTTGGTCTGTGGAACTAGTCTGCTCTATATTATTATCATTGGTATGTGAAACATCATGGATGGGTCTCGGTGTCATTTCAGCGTGTGTCGAACCGGGCTGAGTTACACACTCATCAACTTCCTTTGATTTATCTGACTCTTGTATAGATGCAATAACAGGTTCGGTTGATTCACATTCTTTGAATCCTGCACTGTTTGACACAACAAATTTACTTTTGGCATTTGAAGAATGATTCAAAAGAAGCGAAACTGTATGAATGTGTTTGGCGATACCTAGTTTTGATATATAGAACACTTCTTGCCAAAAACAATACTTGATAATAAGCTTCACTGGACAAGAAAAGTAATTGCAGGTGATAACACAGTAATCAAGGCCACCTTTCTCAAACGTTAATTGGAAAATGTATAACAATTGTAGAAACTGAGATGCAGTAAAACGGTATATCTCTGTTGTTATATTAAATAGTTGAGTATAAGCAACATAAATTGATTGTATTGATGATTGATGTGGAGGTTTGCAATTAGTGTTGAGAAGCGTATCTTTGATCTTTTCCCAGTGGTAATGTTGTGTAAATTCACAGTGAAAGTTGGAATCTTCAGGAATGTCAACTGGAGTTGAAATGTTGAATAATGCGGGAAAGAAATTTCCCGAACTGCCAGACTCAGAACATTTTGGTGGGCCAGTAATCTTTCCAGCTAATTTGTTTTGAAGTGATTTAAAAGCATCGCTGTTCACATCACTAATAATTTCGTGGTTATGAGGATGTGACTCAAATGAGTTGGTAACTCTGAAAATATAAAACATCTCCATCGTAAAATCATAAGCCAGATGTAACTTGTTTCGACAAGGGACACCGGCTTCATTCTTAAGCTTGCAATATAAACAACCATATTTTTTATCACAAAATCCCACACCTATACTTTCTCGATACTGGTAAATGAACTGGAGAAACTGTGAGATGGTGAATCGATAAACGTTGTCGTGGATTTGATGATATCGCAAGTACATTTGGTGAAGGGAGGGATTTGGGGATTCATTTTCAAATCCACTGAACTTCCATTTGTTCAACGCCATAACCACATGACTCATAGTCATCTTAGGGACCAGTTTCAGATTGGAAAATCGGTCATCGTGAGAGATATTCGAAGGTGTAGAATACCTAAACAGTTCAAAAACAGGTAATTTGTAAAGGTCTTCACATTTTGGTGGTTCAAAAGACACTCTATTTGTTGATGTTCCTTCAGTTTGGATACGGTGGGAGTTGTATGAAGTATTTGCTGTTATAATTTTGTTGACGTTGACGTTAGTGGAGAGTTCTGTTTGTGGTGGTGAATCTGGTGATGTTTGTGATCCTTGTGCTTGTGGTTGTGGTATGTTCCCTTCAGGCATACTTCTTTCGCTTTGTCGTTGACCACTGTTCTCCATTCTCTTATATTGAAATATGTGTTGTAATGTATTTAACAAAAGTGCTGAATAGCCTATATGACTAGCAACAAAGTCAATTGGCTTGAAAAACTATCAACACGTCCAAGTTCAAATCATGGTCCGATCCATGCGCCTTCAAATTGCAAGATCGCCTCGAATCAATTGACGCGTGGGTTTCCTTAAGAAGACCAAGAGTCCAAGACGCGTAAATAAACAGACGTGCGTATGAGCATTGAACACCTTATGTGTATATCTCTCTCGAAACAAATGTTATCAAAGCATTCATTCAACTTGTTGAATTATCAGAGAATTCAGGGCAGTAAGTTTGAACTGAGAACCTATCTCTTAAATAAGTATAATTGGTTACTTTACCACGTTGTAAAATTTACCGATCGAACTACTGTCAAGGTTCAACATTATATCCATTTACCATTCAATTTAAATACAAATATGGTCATATAACCCATGCATCTTAATTGGGAAATCGTAATTTCCAGAATCTATAGTCTTTCATATAATGGTAAATAAAATTATATACAATTAGAAAAGATAACTCATTACTATGCACATCAGTTAACGTTATCATATAATCCGTCGATGTAGTTTAACATTTCCTTTAAATCATTTTGCAAAGCTGCATTATCAAAGTTCGGAGAATCTGTAAACTGTTTTTGGTCAAATGATAATCTATGAATAACTTCATCTCTTTGACCGGGTGTCTTATTCATGCTTTCAAACGTCTTATCTGTGTCGATATCGGTATTCACTATAACATGTGTGGTTTGATCCTCGATTTCAACATCGTTGGCACCGGTTGCTTTGAGATTCTTCAGCTCAACAATAGTGTTAGCAATTTCATTAGCTCCTTTCACTTAGTCTCTGTAACTATGACATCTTTTATTATCATCAGCATGGAGACCATCATTGGTATTAGCGGCCACCATCGTAGACGAAACCGTATGAATGTGTTTTTCATGGCTTAGTTTTGATATATAAAAAGCGTTTTTCCAAGAACAGTACTCTAAACATGCCCCATTACAAATCTCACAAGAAAAGCTCATGGGCACCATTATGCCACTCCAGCACTACATCAAGATAAACATTTATTTGGATATATTATTACAAATAAACAATCATCATTTTTTGTCATCACCGAAGTTCCACATTAACATTCCATCTAATGTGACAGCAACGCAACTGAAGAAAGTGGTTCATTTCTACCAATATCCAATAACAATTAAATGAGTTATTGAAGAGATGTCATCGAATTCAATGGATTTCCCGATTTTTTATTCCTTTTTAATATAAATGAAATTTATTAGGTAAAAAAAAAGTGAATTTCAACGCGCAATCACATCTATTAGATATAGAGAATTTCGAATTGGCGCAACTGAGACTGACCTACAGGATCAAGTAGACTCTCAAAGTGACTTGGCTGCTTCAATTATTAATTTCATCCAGTTCCCAGATCATACCCTGGAATATGATGAGACTCTTGAGTACTCTAATGGAACTGGTGTGGGAATTTCTATTGCTGATACGCATTGCTACCTTGAGGGCCATATTTTCTGCCCATCATTGTCTGGTGCGAAGATAAGTGAGAGGTACATAATTAAGGCTTTTTTTAAGCGATATAGTTCAGGGGAAATAAGTTCTCTTTTGATTAAGGTCGAAAACCGCTGTGATCGTTCTTATAGTCCAGATCTGTCATGAGACTCTGGTTTATATAGTCTTTTGAACTTCAACAAAGACCGCTGTATAATCCAATAGCGACCCCGGCGGAGATCAACTAAGGGCACTCCTTGTGTGGCCTAGCCCTTAATCACTACACCACGTACAAGACTGGCTTATGAAGTCAAACGTCCTTTCATAGAAGCTGATGTCAACAACTTCCCAGCTGTACCGGTATCCAAGATGTTTATTCATGAGGTGATCGAGAATTGCCTCTCATCATGGACTACCAGTGTAGATCTTTTGGACTGCTGGAGCTATTTTGTTTACAGTTTTGATTTTCAATCGTTTTTGAATAATAATGGTGGGACTCTTTGGTACAGGTGTGCACAGTTGAATGTCATGTTAGCGTGTGCAATGGCCGCTTCAGCATACTACAATGTTGAACATCTAAATGATATCAAAGACACTGCATCTGAAAATGTGCCTGAAATCATGCAACAAATGACTGAACATAGTCCTACACCTTGTTCTGAGGAGGATCTAGACCTCGGCCATGGTGGTGGTGGTGGTGATAATATCTATGAAAGGCTCTCAGTTCGTGAGCGCCCTGCCTTAGGACAAATGGCTGAAAGTAGCTTTGAGTCGTTTGGTTCAAACGTCGATGCCAATTATTCGGAAGCTCTCGAGGATTTCAACTACCCATCCTCTGCTGGTTCATTATCTGAGCATAGCAGTTTTAGACGACCGAGTACAGCCTTGGCTTCAGCTAATACAGTCAAGCTGTCATCAATAATTGAAGATTCTTATAAACATTTTGGAACTTGTAGAGAAATACAAGAAGCTCAAGGTATCCACACAAATATGGTTCTTGCAGTTACCTACAAAACCTCAAGGGTGTATCTTAAATACCAAATCAATGGGGAATTGCTAATTGAAGATGAAGATGAAGATGAAGTTATTATCAAAATTGTGGATCTTTTTGATATTGTCAAATGGTTCAAAATACACAGATACTGTGACGAGTCGAAGAAAGAAAAATTGAAAGAACTCAGACAAAGTGTGAAAAATGAAATTCCCATCTACAAACATATTTGGAGGCCCAACAATAGGCTTGACAACAAAGATTCTGATTTTTGTATCAATGTTCCAAAACTCATACATTATGGTGAGGCTCCTGAACTTCCTATGAAAAGGCTTGATGTTACATCCGGTACTTCGGAGCTTTGTAAAAAACTCGAGGCTTCCGGTCGTCTCAACAGGCGTTATTTTTATCGCCCATACTTGATGTTTGAGTATTTGAAGGACATGAGACCATCTTGTGGGGAAAAAGAACATGCTAAAGTTAAAAAAGAGTTGGCTAAGTTGAGAAAGATAGGAGTGATTTACATTGATCATCGTGATCCGAATTTTTTGTTTGATCCAAAGACCGAAAAGGCTTATATTTTGGACTTTGAGCATGCTTACTTGAAAGTTTAGCCTCTAATTTCTTTAATTTATGGTTTGCAAATCGTAATTTGTTTCACATTTGATTGTTTCGGTTTTGACATTAAAATTTGTCTTAGCGATCTCCTCTTAATGTTTGAATTTTCTAGCTTTTATTTTATCCAATATATCTATTTACCACTGTTGAAATATTTGGTTTAACGTATCCAAGTGGCGTTGTTTATAACTGTTGTGACTGTTATGTGTGTGAAAAGTAATATAGGACAACTATAACTTGTTCACGAGTGGTTGTACAGACAA